>JABFPM010003224.1:0-14760 GCA_022817325.1 Idris sp. 1 HC-2018
CCATTCCATCTCAGTTAGTGACCCAAAAACGAACTTGAAGTCAATATTGCCGCTTGAAAGGAAGTTATTTGAAGGACATACTGTCTTACTTCTAATAAGAGGTAATATCGAGAAACAGAACTGCATTTTCAATCAGACAGAAAACACACGTACGCGTGAACGTGCAAGATATTGACCAAAGAAAGAGAGTCATCGTCATTGAAATTTTATGAAACGCTCGTTAATAACCAATGACAAGTTCACGTCTCTTTTTTTATGTTTTCTAGAACTGATATTACATCAAAGCAACATATAATTTTTTGTCTTACTCTCTCTCTCTTAGAGTATAAATACCACTTTGCATTATCACTGACCTAAAAAATCTCACAATTTATCTTGTTGTAACCTTTTTATAAGTATATAGAAAATCCGAAATTTCGGTGTGCAACATCACTGTACATCGATTTATTATTATCCTTTTTTTAATCACATTTTCAATGTAAAATGTTGAAATTAAATGCAATTATTCTTTTTAACTTAAAAAGTTAACTGTTTTTGTAAGTGATTGAAAGTTTTAAAAACTTATAGTTTTCAATTTACACATTTTATTAATAACTTCACATAATAATTTCCGGAAAAAGTGGATTAGTTTTTGGAAAATATCGAAGTTATAAGTTTTATGACGAGATTACTAAGCATTAAGATTACAATTTATGTTCGGTCTCTTTCAATAAAATTATAAAAATATTACATCGAGATAATGGAGCCGAGCCCAAATTATATATATCGACGGTCAGAAGATTTAATTAAATTTTAAAGTTTGCGTGAATTTCAGAATGCAACGAGTATTTTCATTGCTCGCTATTAAAAATTAGCGAAGCAGAAGAACTGTATGAATTACAAGATAGATAGATAGATAGAGGAGAGAGAGAGAGAGAGAGAGAGAGAGAGAGAGAGAGAGAGAGAGAGAGAGTAACCAACTCTGTGTCAGAAATGTGTCCGTAAGATTAAGAGGCTGAGCAAACAAGAAATAAGAGACGCGGAAGTAACATAACTTTCTCGTGCATTATACAAAAGTGTATAAAATATATAAACATTTTGTTTACTAAATGTTTTGTTTTTTTTTCTTTCAGTTTGTTTGTTTCGAGTGTTAACATATTTATTTAAGGTCACATCTCTGAATCATCGAAAAAGAGTTAATTAAAAATAAGATATTTTGTCGAACACAAAAAAGTCACTTTTTATTGCATAAATTAACCCTTAGTGTACAACATACTATGAGTCCTTGTCACACAAAAATATATTTTATTTTATTGTCCAAAATCAAATTAAGTGCTTTTAGGGTTAATTATTTTTTTCTTGTAAGAATTTATAGTTAATAAATTTTTTTTCTTTAAAATGTATTGTCTAATTTATGTAATTATGTATATAAAAGTTAAAAACGTGGTAAAAATGTTGACGTTTTGTTTGTTAAGCAAACGTTAATAACCACCAAAATCTCGACTACGTTTGTTGAACTCGCTCCAAGTAAAGGATCTAAAATAATTTGACTCTCTTGAGCTGTATATTACGTCACTTTGTGTGTACACTCACAAACACTTTGCAAATCAATAATGAGTTTGTACGTCTCTTTCGGTGCTGCTTATACACACCAGGCCAAAATTAAACACTAGTAGATAATTTTAATTAGAAATGTAAATAACAAAAGTGTCAAATAAATAATCAATCTTCAAAGAACTTTAAAACAATAAAAAAATCAACTTTTGATAACTACCTTTTTCGAAATATATATTTAAAAACTTATATTTATTAATGTTGGTATAATAATTAAACTAATTTTATAAAAACTTAATATTATTTTGTGGGAAAGTCAATTTAATTTGTTGCTGTCAAATTGTTGGTACCAAAAATGTATTAAAACTGAGACTCAAATTTTTTTTTATCAATGTTAGTATTATAATTAAACTAACTTTCAAAAAAGTGAATATTATTAAAAGTTAATATTATTTTGTGGGAATTTTGAACAATTTTTTGCTGTCAAATTATTGGGACACATGTAAAGCTGTGGAACAATGTAAACTACACGCTTAGGTGCATATTATCACGTGTGCCCACGTGCATAACACATACATCATCCATTGTGTGTACATGCACTCGCTTATGACAGATCCGTGCGATCGTACAGTTTGACGTATTGCTGATATATTTCTATCTGCGAACTTATCAACAGAATGTTCCATCTAATTATGCAAACTTTTAATTATTCTTAAAAGTGCAAAGTGCAGTCGGCCAAAAAATTTGCTCTCACTTTAATTCAAATTATGATTCCTGTAAAAAATAAATAACAGGTAAGTTTATGTTATATTATTTATTTTCATGTTCTCTTTTTGAAACGATTATAAACTTTTTTCCGTTAAATTATAAACTGAGTAATTTAATGATAAATTTTATAGTAGCTGTAAAGTGTAGTACATTTTAATCCAATAAATTTAAAAGTATTTTCAAACAGATAAAATAAACTGCAAATTAATTATACGGCGTTATAAAAAGTGAATCAAAATATATTTAGTTAATTGATAAGAAAAGATTCGACATTAAATGTTGAAACTTTTTAATTGACGGTAAATTTAAAATATAAATTACTATTTATTACTCTGTTCAATGATTTTTTTAATCGATACTTGATAAATGGGTTTCATCTAAATTAAATAGCAGACGTTTTACAGTAAATATAATCCTCAATATGGTGGTCCTTATTTGGCAAAAAATTTATTTTTTGACAGGCGCTCCTCAAATCGCTTCCAAATTTATACAAATGAGGGGCCAATTCATTTAACTCGAAATATTAATAATAAACCCCATCCCAGAATTTTTTTTTATTTTAAAAATCATGTTTTTCGGTCAAATTTTTGATTATTTGTTGTTTAGTAATAAAAATTCATGTCCAGCGCATATTATGAAAGTATATTGAATTATCTTTAAACTGACCCTATTGACATGAAATTTAGGTCAAAAAACACTGTTTCTATTCAATTTAAAAATAACTGCCAAAAAATTGTAGAGTCTACAACTCCTTCGTACGAATCCACCGCCAAAATTTGAAATAGAAATTTCGAATTATTTGTTAAAAAATAATTTTTCAATTTTGAAGTGGTTAATGATTTTTTTTCGAGGTCGGAAAATTGTAATTTAACATTTTTAAGAACTTTTAAGATATATTTACAGTTTAAATATTAGTTTAATATCGTTTAAATTTTATCATATTTTTTTTATTTATTGAAATATTGTTGAAAAATGAAATATTGAAACAAAAATGGTATAATTTTACCAATTTTTGGACAAAATAATTTTGACTCTTTTGAATAGGTCATTTTAAAGGTAATTGTATATATTTTGTGAATATTTTATCATTGATGACATTCAACCAAATTTTTGTCGACTAAAACGTTTAAACTATAAACATGAATTTTCTTATGTTTTGACAGTTCTTTTTAACTGAATAAAAACTACATTTTTTTTACCTAAATTTCATTTCAATAGAGTCAATTTAAAGATAATTCAATACACTCTCATAATATAACAATCATAATATGCGCTTTACATGAATTTTCATAATTAAACAACAATTAATCAACAATTTAACCGAAAATCATGATTTTTAAAATAAAATAAATTCTGAGATGGGGTTTATTATTAATTTTTCGAGTTAAATGAATTGGCCTCTCATTTTTATTGAATTTGGAAGCGATTTGGGGGGCGCTCGTCGAAAAATTACAATTTTGCTAAATAAAGACCACCCTAATGCTCAGTTAAAGTAAATTGAAAAGAGTTAATAAAAAGAAGCATGTAAAATGACGCGTTAAACAGTTTGGCTTTTGATAAAACGTTTACTTCGAATAAAAGTAAATAGCTTTAAATATGCATGCATTATTTAGATCCAATAGTGAGACATTTAAATTGTATGTCTCAAGTGAATAAACATTTTCCTTTTTTTTCTTTTCTTTCTGAAACTGCTTTAATGTTTTTTATTTATTTATTTTTTTAATAATGGTAATATTTAAACAGGGCATATATATATTTTATTCATGATTCTGCAAAACAACTTAATAATCAATAGAATGTAATAATGCACACAATTAATTTATTAATTCAGATTTGAATACTAATGAAGTTGTTCGCTGCTCACTCATGTGTAATAATGTTCTTTCAAAATATATTTTGTTAATTGTAACTTAATGAAATACGTTTAATTAAAGTTTTTATTTCACTAAAATGGATTCCTACAATAATTTGTGCTACAGACACTTTTTAGGTATACCTTCTTACACATCAAATTTAACTTTCGAATTTTTTCCCAACAAATACTTTAAGGTATTTGTATACTATTTTAGGGAAAAAAAAAAACTCTGAAAAAAAACTTCAAAATACTTAAAAATTAGTCAATGGTTACTTTTTTGTGCCCAATACAAAAATAAAAATTACATTTGATTATAAAAAACAGTTTTTCTATTATATATTATATTAACAAATCAAAAATTGCAACTGTGGTTTAAATTAACTCATTCTCACTGTTGTGGTGTAAAATAATCTAAAGGGATCAATTAATTGAAATGTACGTACTCACTAATGTGCAATTGCATTTGACTAATCAGATCAATTTATTCAACCTTATATATTTGAAATTTATTATAATTCTAAAACAATTTTGTAAAACAAATTTTAATAGTCAACCTTGCCGTTTAATAAGAAATAATCTTTTTCCAATTTTTTTTTGTATTCACATAAGTCCATTTAATTATAGCTTCTGGATCGGCCATAATGGATTTTGGGTCAAAATTTATTAAAGATAATCCTTTTAGTGGTGTAATGCGCGATAACGCAATGTATGTTTGACCTGAACTAAATATCAGATTGCCAATATCTAAAACGATTGCATTCCAACTTAAACCTCGACTTTTATGAGTTGTTATAACATTACTAATAAAATGTAAAAATCGATTCAACGATTATTTTAATGTTTTATGGTATAATCCAAATCATTATTCTAATTTTAAAATCAAACTTCTTACTTGCTTCTTTGTACAATCATACAATCAGTATAATATGTATTAAGACAAAAAAAAATAATTCAGCTTCATATCTCGTGAAAATGTCTTATTTTAATTGAACTTTGTATATTATTGCTCCACTGGAAGACATGCCTAGATTTTCCAGAAACTTTATGGCAATAATAAATTTCACGTGGGAAACGTAAAAATTTTATATTGAATCTTCGAAAAAAGGAGCAAACTGAATGATGTTCTACAATTAAAGAATTATTCATATTAAAATAATATTCTTAAAACTTTAAGTTTTTAATTAAATATTTAACATGTTATTATTTTAACAAAACAAAAAAAAATATTTTGCTTGAAAAAATAAACAATAAAGTTTATTACCTGTAAATTTTGTAATTTACAAACAAAGAATAATTAATTTTGATTCCAAAAAATATTTCTTTGTATTTTATGTTTTACAAATAAAAACTTTGGTAAGAAAATATTCTGTACAAAATATTTATACAAACTGTTGTATAAATAAAATCAAACAGAAAACAGTTTGTAGATAAATCAATAAGAACACCCTAACGGTAACAAAACTTTTGTCTTGTCGTCCTTGTCGCACTTATGCTGTGCTCTCTTACCAAACATAGATGGCGATAGTGTGACAAAAAAACAGCTGTTTGCAGCAACATGGCGTTGCTCCATTATCTGAATCACGCTTGATGACAATTGTTTCAACAGTGTTTTATAATTGTCAAAATCGTGTTATTTTTTAAACAAAACAATTGCACAGTAAGTACAAATTACTCTCGATAGTGCGTGAAAGTTGAGAGAAAAAAAACTGAATTCAAGGAAAAACTGCACTTTGACATTTGGTGTTTCAAATGTTATTTATATCAATAAAACGTTGACTAATTAATCTGACAAAGCAACCACATGTCATGTTATCTTGCGACGAGACAAAACTCGAATTGATATCTGTGACAAAGGACAAGGATGAAAATGAGGAGGACTCCGTTTGCTTTGTCGAACAGTTTGTTAAAGAAGTCAGTGACTTCAGCTCTCAGTATGGAAGTAATATCAGCATTTCTTATACGGCTTACAACATTGCGGGAAATCCGAGTAAGTTTCCTGATTATGGCGATTTTCCACAGGCCTTTGTTATGGTAAGTTTTTAGGTTTTTTATTATTATTATTATTATTCTTATTTCATATGAAGTGCTGCAGAATTATTAAATGTCAAAGATTACATCATAATGTATAAAATTAATCAAAATGATTCAACATTTTTAGAGAACTTATGGAAAATGGTGGGAAGAGGCCCCGTCAAAACTGACAGATTATATGCCGGAAAATAATGGTCCTGTAATTAGTCAAGACTATATAGGTAAACAATTTTTGTAAGAGTTTTTTTTCTTGAATTTAAAACAAATTTTGGTTGAATTTGTAAATTGTTTTAAATTATTTAATTTGTAAATTTATAAATTATTATTAAATTTATTATTATTAAAATTTAAATTCCATGAAAATAATTTATTGATTTAAATTTTAGATCTCGAGTATCACCGTTTAGTGTACCCTGTAAGAATATCTATCTACGAGACGTACAATCCTGGAAGTGTCGTTGCCATTTGGGGCAGAGACGACTGTGGAGAGTGGCACCAGATGTGGAGTGGTCCACCCCAGCAGGTGCCACGAAAGCCCAGAATATTTTCGCCGCCACTATGCCTGTGTAACTTTAAAATAAAAACCATAAGACTTGAGTTCAATCACAGCTTATTAGATTATTACACTGAGCTGGATGCAGTATTATTAATTGGAACCACCGAATTATTATTACCTAGTATAGGCTTCAACAATGTAACTCTGAGCAGTTTGTTGCGTGAACTGAGCAGCAGCACAAATCACAATGACGATGCTCACAACCTGACACCTGATATTACAAAAATTAACGAAGACTTAAAAAAATTGAAACACTCACTGAACAAGCACTGTATACTTTATAAGAGGTAATTTATTGTGCATAATTTTTTTTTATTTTCTACAAGTTAATTTATTTTTCTGTAAATTAATTTATTTTCAGTAAAATAATGGATAAAGTTCCTAAAGGAAAACTGGCGGCAAAGTTGGGATTACACTGCCAATACATTCCGCCAATCGAAGAAGCATTTAATAGTCTGCAAAAGTTTTTACAAGAAGAGTTTCCCAAGCTCATTGAAGACATTAATTTATCTTCCACTTCTGCCTCGAATTGTCTTGTCAATGGTAATGACAAAGAAGCTTTAAATATTGACGATAACAACACTTGTGGTAGCTTCTCTACCCTCCCAGTATGTCAATTTTTTGAATTAGTTTTATATATAATATCATATTTTTTATTAATATTTCAAATTTAAACATTTATGTTATTTGAATTTGTTCCAGGACGAAACTGTACTGAAAATATTAAAAATGTTAGATTTAAAATCACTGTCTCCATGTTGTAAGTTAAACAAACACTTTAACAACATCGCCCGAGATGCTTTATTGTATACGAGCTTAAATTTAAAGCCATACTGGTACTGCTTAAATAAAAGTGCATTAAATTGCTTAGCAACTAGGTGCAAATATTTACAGCGTCTTGATCTCTCCTGGTGTGGCAATTACGATACCATTTTACCCGAAGATTTTATAGAATTTCTCCACAGCTGTGGCAATTTGTTGACTCATCTGAGACTGAACTGCTGTAAATTTACAAATGACACAGTGATAGAAGAAATATCAAAGCTGTGTAAAAATTTGAGAGGTATCCATAAGTTCTGAAAATAAATTATGAACATTCAATTTTGAGTAAGTTAAAATTGTTTTCTCTTTTTCTTTTTTTTTACAGAATTATGCCTCAGGAATTGTGTTTTGATAACCAATGAGGGCTTTTTGAATCTCGAAAATTTGCACAACCTTGAACGCTTAGAACTTTACCGAACTAATGTGGAAACAAAAACGTTATGCTCAATTTTAAGAAACAATCAACAAATACGTCACTTAAATTTGGCCGGAATGCACGACCGATTGAATATGGATGAAGTTGCACTGGAAATAGCAAATTCATGTTTGAAGTTGGAAAGTGTTGACTTCTGGAAAGCGCAAACTTTAACCTCGCACGGTGTTCGAGCACTGGCTCAATGTACACAGCTCAAAGAAGTTGATTTTGGATGGTGGTAAGATAATGAAAAGAATTTTTTAGAGAAAAACAAATTATATTAAAATAAAACTTTTAATTTTTATTTTTTTTAGTACTGGTATAGGTGTTCCTGGAGACGCACTACGTGTTTTTCTTAGCTCTTGCCATTCATTAGAAAAAGTTTTTCTGGCAGCTCTGAGAGGAATTACAGACCGCGATTTGGAGCCGCTTTTGTCTTGCAACAAATTACAGCAGTTGGATTTGCTGGGTGCTAGGTCACTTTCGCCTGAAATTTGTTTGAAAATTTTGCTCTACTGTCCCGAACTGAGGATGATCGACCTCAGCTTTTGCGAAGGAATTAACGAAAGCAAAGTACAAGAGTGGCGACAATTGTATCCGCAAGTGTCGTTTAAGCGCAGTTTTCAAGCCAGTAGTCAAGATTTTACTTAAATTATTTTTTTAATACAAATTACAACAAATATTTTTAGGCGAAACTTTAAATGTATATTTTATTATATATTTATTGTTCGATTGAGAAAGTGAGATAAGAGCTGTTTTTATAATACTATTTTTGAAATGTATAACAGGTGGCATATTTGTGTTTTGTGGCTTGAGGTGAATTTTATGCAAACTTCGGTGACTGCAGTGTGTGAAATAGTCGAAATAATCATTGAAATGATTTTGTCAACTGCTGACTTTTAGTTAACAATTTTTTTACGTAAATGATGATATTTTATCAACAAAGTAATTTAAGAATTTGTATATGTTTGAATTGTAGATACAAAATTGTATATGAGTGATTTAGAAGTACTAGAAATTTAACTGATTTATTGTATTATTATTTATCATAATTATTTATAACACGTATTTATTGCGCTATTATGTATTAATAAAATTTGTATCGACAAAGATCATATTTTTTTTAATTTTTCATAATTAAAATTGGAGTGTTTTTAAGTAAAAAAAACTATGAAATTTAGGTATACGATTTATCTTATATTTATATACATTTTTTAACGTCTAAGTGAATTACTAGCAAAATTAATTTAAATATAAAAACATTCGATTAGCAAAGTGAATACAAATTAAGTTTAACAATTCTATTTCGTGAATTCGAAAAAGTTGCTGATACAAAAATTTTTCTTTTTTACACTTTTTATTAATAAATTTTTTATTTGTTATAATTTTTGTTTCGTTTTTTATTGTTTTTGAAAAACGAAATTTTGTCTTTGCGGAATTTGTCCATCTCACTAAATGCATCTTCATCCTGTTCCAATTTAACTCTGTTAATTGGCATCGTCCGAAATTTTTCCTTTTGCATACTTCTCAAAAGTCTCTGCTCTTTCAATAATTTAAGAAGATTTTCCTGCTGCCAGTTCTTCGAATCTTTGTTATTTTCTTGTTTGTTTGCAGAATTGTTTGCTTCTTTCGTTTCTGCAATATTTTCTAATTTGTCAAAACTATCTTCTTTTTTCCAGACCTCTGTAGAATTGTCTTCTCTCATTTCTCTGTTATTATCTTCATTTCCATAATTGTCATAACCCTGATCCCTCCTCATCTTGGATTCGAGTCTTTTTTGCGCTACATATTCTCTACTTTGTTTGAGCTTTCGGTGTGGAATATGTTTCATCGCTTCTTTCCAATTGTTTCCGGCTTGGATGTCCATCAGAACCCCCATACAAGCATTTAACGTTAAATTTTTTGAAGAACCTGAGCCCCAGTCAAGGAAAAATTCCAGTGGCAATTTGGCCATTCGAATTCCTTCGCGTTTTGCCTTTGCCAGTGAAATTGGTTGTTTCTCCGTCTGAAATAAATTTTATTTTGAATAAATGTAAATTTTTACTCTGTAATTTCTAATTTTAACTTGTTATACAAATACTTAACATTAATTTTTAAATTTATTTCATAATTTTTCATTTTTTTCTTTTAATTTTTATGTTTAATTTGTCAACTTTTAATTCTTTAACTTTATTATTAGTTTTTAATTTTTATGAAACAACAAATTTACCTTATCCACAAAAGCTCCAATAATATAAGTTGTATCTCTATCAAAAGAAACCAATTCAGTTCTGCAATGAGGTGTCAAATAACACAATTTTGATTTATCAAAAATATCCAAATAAGATTTCTCAGTGATGTTGATTGGATAATCCGGTTCATAAATCGTTGGAATAAATTTATGCATTTTTTGCATCAATTTTGAACTTTTTGGGGCATTACACAGATACATGTTGAACGGTCGGTTGTGCTCACGATTGTCCGAAAGTGCACGACTAATTTGTCGAGCACAACTCGTTATTTCTGAGGGATTCATGAATTTGTCGTAACTGCAGTCTAAAATGATTTTATTACCAAACATTTGAGCCTTGAGGGCATTATTGTTGTACATCATGTTCATTGTTTTTGGATAAATCCTTAGAAACATCGAATTTTTCGACAAAGAATATTCTATCGAACCATCGTCGTCTTCTTGTTGCAACTTTCTTTCTTCTCGAAACTTTTCCAGCGACTCTCGACTGACTTCTTTTTTTTTCTGAACAATTTCTTTCTTTTTTTCATTCAAAAATAAATATCGTAGATACTTTCTAAAAAAATAAAAACAGTGAACAATGTTATCTAAAAATTAAAATCATTATTTAATTATTATCAATATTATAAAGAAATTAAGAAAAATGTACATCGTTGAAAAAATTAAAATTGTCATTTAAAAAATAAAATTATTTTTAATGTTAAAAAAAAGTAAAAACAATTTATTGTTGCTAAAATTAAAAATTTAATTTCAAAAATAAAACTAATATCAATATTAGAAAAACCTTAAGAAAAATTTGTATTACTAGAAGTTTATTCACATTTGTCTAGTGCCTTTGTATTGCAATAACTGCAATATCTCAAAGGGTCTCAAGTTGTCTGGAACATCACGATTTTCTTGTCTCCACCAGTCCAACTGCAATTCCAGGGTCCGATAAATTTTATCGTTCTCGGGATTCGCCCGAAACTCGTCAATTTTTTTCTGCGCCTCTTCATTGTTTTTGTTAATTATAATCGACGCAATTTTGTCCTCCTCTTCTGTCGTACTTTCACTCTCTTTCTCGTTTAACAATTTGTCAATAAGTCTTGGTTTATTATACATTCTTTTAATACTTCGAGTCTGTACAAAATGTGTGGATAACGTGTTATTAACATTCTCATTGTTTAACGTTAACAATAAAATAGGATGATTTTTGACATTGTTCCACAGCAGACCCTTTTTACTGGTCCTGTTTACAATATTTAGAAATACTTTTTTGTACATTCTGACGAGAATCAAAATTATATCTACATTTATTATTGACACGTGCAATAACACAGAAACGCATTACTGCGTTTGTCGTCTGGCAAACATAACCTCAAAATTCGGGGGCTTCGTTTGTCAGCTGATTTTCGACTTGACGATTTGGCTGTTGCATGTGTGTTTGTGAAGACCAGTGTTTTGAGAAAAATATTGATTGGTGAGAAAAATATTTTTAAATGTTTTTGTCGGTTGAGAAGGTTGAGAAAAAGAGGATTTTCAATTTACCAATGTGCAGAGAAAATTGTTGAGATAAGAAACGTACCAAACAAAAATTTTAGTTTTTCACCATGAGTAGGATAAAGGTAAAATATTTTATTATATAATTAGATTTATTTGTCAAACAAAATTTCAAAAATAGAAAAAAATTCTGAACATCATTGTTTTTATTAATTGTTTATAAATTTGAGAAATAATCTGTTTAAAAAATAGTTATAAAAAATTTTACTCGAGCGCTGTTATCAAATTTTTAAAAAACCAATGAAGTTTGATTGACAATAAAAAAAGAGAGGAGATAGTTGATACACATTTTTATGAGTAAAACAAAGTTTGAACTTGCTCAAACTGAATTGATGATTAGTTTTTGTAAATAAATTGTTATTTAAATGATAATTTTGTATAAATACTTATAAAATAAATCGTTTTTCATATATAACTCAATTAATTATTATTGTTTAGTGTTTATTTTATAAAAAAAGGTAGTAAGTTTCCAATTTTCTTTCTCCTACATGTTAAAACATGAAAAAATCATTTTTAATTTTAAATTATGACTTTTTTATTAATATTAATTAACAACTTTCAGGAACTATGGATGAGCACGATTTGAGTCTGATAGAACGTCTTAAATTCCTTCAAGAGGTGAGTAAAATTTATTTTAATATGTACACCTATATATACAACTATCAAACAAACGAAAGATTACAAGGTGAAATAATTATTTACTAACAGAAACTTTAATTTGTCTATTAAATTATTTACAAATAAAATCTGTTATCCTGAAATATTTAAAAACTAAGACAAACTACACATGTAATAATTAATTTATTACAAAATAAATCTGTATTTCTGAAAATCTTAAAATAAAATTGTTATTTTACTAAAAATTACGTGATAATTACAATGTTTTAAAAATATTTATTACAAGAGTACTAACATAAACTTTACATGTATATGTTTATTTTAAATATAAAAATCTGCATTCTTGAACAATTTTATTTTGTTATAAAAATTTATAATAATTAATATTTTTTCTAAATCTTTATTATAGGAGTACATTCGAGTGAAAGAAATCAACGCATCTTACGAAACAATGTTTCAAAAATTCAAAGACTACCACACGAGAGTAAAAAATAAGATAAGAGATTACACAGAAACTTTTATGTTGCAAAATAAAACGTTGAAAAAAGCGATTGTCGATGAAAAAAATAAATTTGAGCAAGAACGCGATGATCTTTCAGCGGAAATCGTGATACTGAATGAGGAAAATGATAGATATAAGATGAAAATTCAGGAATTGGAAAAGACCATAAAACAACAAAAATGTAAAGGTATAAATCGAATATATAATAATAATAATAATTTATTTCTAATTAAGTTTCATTATATTTAATCGAAAATTCTGATGAATTCATGATAATTTTTTCAGTTACAAATTTACAAAAAGATTTGGAAATTCAAGAAACTGCAAACAAAGAGTTACAGTCCAAAACTGTAAGTTGAGTTTAAATTTTATAAAAAAAAATAATTTTTTTTTATGTTATTAATATTTTTTGCTGTTTTGTTTATTTGTAGGCTCAACTTGGAAGTTTTCAAAATTCACATCAAGAAGAAGGTGAGTTAAAGATATTATAATAATAAAGTAATATCTAATAATGATAAATAAATATATTATAATAATAAATGTATGATCCTTTATCCTTTAATAATAAAATAATCTGAAACTTTTTTCATTTGGTATTCAAATGTACTTAATTATGATTTATATGTTACCAAAATATTTTTGTTACAAGAATAATTTAAAAATTATTATGCAATATTTATTTTAGTTACAAAATTGAAGAAAGAATTGGAGTCTACCAAATATGCTTTGGAAATTCAAGAAATCGCAAACAAAGAGCTTCAGTGCAAAATTGTAAGTTGAATTTATTTTTTAAAAAATTGTTCTTTTTCTTCCTGTAAATTAATATCTTTTTTTGTTTGTTCAAGGTTCAACTTGAAAGTATCCAAAATTTACATCAAGAAAGTGTTTATCAGAAAAGTGTTTATGAAAAAGCTGATGACACGATATATATGGACTGCGATAATGATCAATCCTATAACAAAAACGTACCTGAAAAAAACGAAGTTCAAAATTTAACTCATGAAAGTAATGTCTTCACTCAGTACAATGTACAGAACGAGATGAGCAATAATTTTATAGAGGTATAAAGTTATCTTTTTTATTATAAAATTAATTTAATTTCAAAGTATGTCTTAATTTAAGTTACTTATATTAATTTTGTTATTTGTAGAGATCAAAACACTTGGAACGATTGGAGTATTTACAAGAACTTCACAAAAAAGAAAGCGACAAGCAAGAGAAAGAGGTATTTTAAAATTTTTCTTTCAACTATATTAATCTAAATTTATTTTTTACTGTTTTTATTTTATGTTAATTTCAGATAAAAAGACTGCAACGTTTACTTAAAGAAAGCAATCTGCCTAAAAGTTACTTTAAATCTAAAAATATCGCTGCTCCTACTCCACAGTAAGTATACAAATTACATAATTTTTAAAAATAATTTACAGCTTTGTTAGTATATAAATATATATATAATTTAAAAATATTCAATTTTCAGCAAAATCCACAAGTACCCAGAATTGTCTGGAATCTCCACAAAAAGTGCCTCTAGAACAACTGAAAGTAAGAAGCGGAAGCTTCACACCGATGACCTGTACGATATCAAGGACATCATTTAGAGTCCATAATTTATTAATTTAACTTTTGTTTGTTTATATTTAAGCAGTTTTTTTAAAAACTTTTTAGAGCTATATTTAAGTTGAAAAAAAGTCTTTCTCTAAATTATAGAAAAAAGTATATTTTTAAATAATATATTTGTTTAAATCACAAATTCTTATAACTCAAAGATTATTATTATTAAGTAAATAATTTATTAAGAAATGATAATATTAAGTGTATGATAAATCAAAAGTTGTACCAAAGCATTGTGACTAAAAAAATTCTAATAGTATTAAGTTTAACAGTACAAACA
>JABFPM010003225.1:0-14759 GCA_022817325.1 Idris sp. 1 HC-2018
GGGTCAAGTTTGATGTCATGAGATAGATCATTTGAAAATATTTGACACGTATATTTTTAGATTTTCGATTTGTTGCGTATTTCGCAAGATATTTGACCGTCCCGGAACTTTTTGTACACCCTGTATAAAATTCCATGTCGAAATTGCAATAGTGTATATATTGGTCAAATAAAAAGGTATATACAAAAAAGACTTTACGAACATAAAACCAACTATAAGAAACACCAAAATAATCATACAGCATTAACTAAACACGCTCTGGATAATGACCACGTATTTAATTTTGAAAAAGCCTGTGTGGTTTGCATCGAAAAAAATTATAGAAAAAGATTAACAAAAGAAATGATTTATATAACAAAAGATAAGAATTTAATAAATAAAAGAACAGATACACAAAAACTTAGTCTAATATATAGCAATTTTTTTAATTAATTTTTTTTTTTCATAAACATTCCACATAGAGTAGTTATTATTGTTATTTTCAACTATCTCTTTCGTTCTTATAAGCCTTGTACAAAATTAATTTTAATTATATTTAAAAAACGAGTGGAAAATTTTTTAACAAATTTGAAAATTATTATTCGATTTTGTAAGTATATTTCATAGTATTTTTTCGGTGTTTAAAAGAATGAAAACATTTAAAGTTGATTTGTAAAGTATTATTTGCTAATGTAAATATTTTTATGTAAAATTATTTGAAATGGAAAATATTGTAAAACTGCATTATTCACTATTTGAATTTTAATGCTAATCTGAAAAATAAGTTCAACTTCTTTGCATTTTATTATAATATAGATACTTTTGTAAACGATCTATAGATCTAGTGTCAGTCGTTTACAAAACGAGATAATTTGAACAAGTTTTTACAGTATAATTTTATTTTATTTATTAGATTCAAACATATATACTGAAAAAATACTTTGTATAATGTAAAATTACGTGTATAATGTACTTATTTCAAAAACATAATTGAATCGAGTATATTTAACTTAACATAGGTCAAATATACTTGATTTAAGTATTTTTTCTGGGTACACAGAGATATTGGATTTTTGTGAAACAAAATTTGTACTAACTATTTGGGTATTGATGATTTGTACAAATTGTAGAAATTCGATCTCTATATGTATAGCTTTCAGAATATCCTGTATTTCATAAAATAAATATATACAAAGTACAAAAAATCGAGTGTGAACAGCATACAAATAATAAATCAACTATCCACATTATAGACATGGCAATAATAAAAGCATTTTTTAAGAAATTTTATACTTCGGGTAGATTTGAAGTAAATAACTCATTTAATTTGAGATACAATAATTCATTCACTTATCATATCGAAAAGCATATTTTAATCTGAGTATATAAATTAAAAATTATATAGAAACTAATTTTTAAATTATTTTTAAAAAAATTTGAAATTATATCTGTAATACTTTTGTTCTAAACAAAAAAATTATTTAAAATAGGCACAATTTGTTAAAAATTTGTTTGGGTGTCTTAAATTTGTGATATTTTATTTCCCAAAATTTGGACGACTTTGTTTATATAAAATGTGAGATATTTAATTTTTAAATTCTGAAAATATATATGGTTTATATAGCAATGAATGTCGCTCTTTTAAACTTCGGGATAAAATATCTCTGGTTCTACAAAGTCAATCGGATTCAGGTATTATGGGATCAAGATAATGATTTCTTTTTAAATGTAAGCTAAATTACAAAAAAATCTAACTATTTTAAGTTTATGCAGAAACCACCTTAAACATACGTGCAGATTTCAAATAGTCGGGCCGGCGAATAAAACATCTTTTGATGTTGTAAGTTCAATGTGAGACTACTGGTTCACGACATGAGATCTAAGAGTTTTTTTGTTAAGTTAACTTTCGATAAAGTGGTTATAAAGATACTGAGATGTTGAATCTAACAGAAGTCTGTAACCAAGGTGTCTCTTAAAATAATTACAGCGCTGACATACTCTAAACCAACCAATATCACTCAAATAATGCAATATATGTTGAAGTCTATTTAATCGATAGACGAATCTTATACAAGTTAGAAATAATTTAAAGTTTTATCCTAAAATGTGCAGTTAAATTAGTGCAAATGACACCGCTATAATTAAATTGTTGTGAGTACTTTTTCTTGCATTAAAAAATGTAACTTCAACAAATTTTGAGTAGCTAATTTTGAACATTGTTTTGGAAGAAAGAAAATGTAAATTTTCTTGTGGCTGAACTTCAGATCACCTAGGGGACTAGTTACCATAAATTATTCTAATCCCAGACAGATATATTTTTTTAGAACATAACATTTTTCAAAATAGCATAACTTTCTTTGTTTAACTTGTAATATTTTCAGGATTAAAGATTAAAGTACGTACTTTGAGATAATTTTATAAAATTGTACTTATGAATACAAAAATTCTAACTTACAGAAGATTGAAACTTAATCCAATTTTAAAAAGTAACTATACACTGAGAAAAATCGGCTCTGTCAAAACTGCAACCGAAATTTGTTAAAAATAGGTTGTAACAGAGTTTTATGTCTAATTAACAGATATTTTCTGTCATCCCAGTTAAACATCGTGAAAAATCTGCAACTTTTACAGAAAAAGTAAAAAAAATCTATCAATCAATATTAATTAAATAATAGTGAAAGTTAATTTAGTTACATTGAAAGAAAAACTGTCATTAGTAAGTAATGACAGACTTTTTAATTAAAATAATAACAAAAATTCTGTTGTTTGATAATGCTAACAGAAATTTTTTTGTTATTTTAGCAGATAAATCATTTGATTAGTGAATCGAGTTGACAGGTTTCTCTGTCAAATTAACAAACACGATGTCATTCATTGTCATCAACAGAATGATTTGTCATGTTAACAAAATTCTACAAACTATTTTTCTCAATGTACATTATAACAAAAAGCGGGAAAACAATTGTTCAAAGAAATCAATAAATATTTTGAAAGGAAAACAAATCTCAATTTTAATTATTCCTAATATTTATTTATTTCTTTGATATTTTAAAAAAAATATACAGACGTAGGATTACTTATCTGCAAAAAACCTTTAAACTTTTTTCCGGATAGTATACTATATGAAAGAATGGTTAAATGAAATATTTCTATAATCATGTGATCTCTCAAAGTTAGCCAGTGTATAATTGATTATCTAAATTTTTATTGCCTGCATTTAAGAAGTTGAGAGTTCGCTTAGTTTGCAGTTCCAATAATAACTTCATTAATTTTCTATAACAATTAAACAATGTTCTCTTAAAGCATGATAATGGTATTGAATGTAAATTTGCTATTCATTAGAAGAGAACAAATATTTGACCATTATGTACTCAATCTATGATTTTAATGATCTTTAATCTAATATAACTATTGAAAAACTTATTTTAAACAAAACAAGTAATTTGATATATCAAAGAGAATAAACTTTAATAACCCCTGTATTATATTTGTGACTAAGTTTTTGAAATATCAAATAGAAGACTGGAAACTTTACTCGTGAAAGATCAAAATTTCAAGAAGCAAGGAGAATACATTAAAGACTATAGGTATATTAAGATAGCAGCATAAAATGTTTTATGATACATGAAAGATTAAGGACAGTGTTAATTTGGTTTATAAGTAATAATATACAAATATGACAAATTCATACTTTTAAACTTTTTTTTTAAATTGTAAAAATGTATGAAATGAAAAATGAAATCAAATAAACTTTATACCACTAACAAGTTATAAATAAATTGATTTTCAACTATTAATTATAAGTTTTGTCTTGGAATCAACAAAATACTGGTCAAAGGCACAAAATAGTTCACATGAAATTCTAAACACTAAATCACTACAAAAACGGGTCATCAAAAACAGCATCATCTGATAACGAAGTAATATTTCAAAATTACATGCATATATTTCTCTGAGTATAAGTTTACGCCACATACAGACTTGCTAAACCTGCAATTCTGTTGAGTTGTTTTTGTCATCACAGCTCAAGTGTATTAATATCGAGATGCAAATACAGTAATACATAAGACCTATCTATATAAGAAACGAGAAATTGAATTTGTAATTTAAGTGTGAAACTTTGTTAAAATAATTGTAGTTTCGATAAAACAATGAACAACGAAATTGATTGTGATTGAATTATTTCAATTTTAGTATTTGTGATGTATATAATTTAACTTAATTATAATAAATTACTCTTCGTCATACGCAAGAAATAATGAATAGTGTTATTATCTTATAATGCATTCGCAATGTTGAATTAATTTTCATATGTTTAAAATTTAATCAATGCTTCTTAATTACATAAAAAATCATTTTACAAACAAATCAGTTGCTAAATCAACAGTTATGTTTTAACCGTAAAGTAAGATATTTTTTGATAAGTAAAAATTAATAATAATAAAGTAACGGAAAAGCAATGACATTTGAAATAACAATTCAAAATTGATTAAAGCTTAAACAAGTTCTCATCATCTAATGAAAATTTGATCAACTAAACTCTAATCATTCACCCTATTGTTATCCTTCAATTATGTCATAATTAAATATGGTCTAAAGTTAGTTAAATTTGATAAAATTAGAAAATATATATATATTGATAAAATTTTAACTAAATTATCTTTATACAGATGCGAAACTTTGTTCCTTGAAGGAAATTTGATCAGTTTAGTGTCCCATAAATGTTTCATAGAATTTGATTAAAATATGATGCCCATTTTTGTTAAATCAGTAGAAATATTTGGTTTCATATTTTATTGCTTAAAATATGATAAGGCTTGAAGAAATAATATAATAATAGAGTTTAAATTAGAAATCATTGTAATTGAAGTAGTTCTGTATTAAAATGATTTACATGGTTTTTCTTTAAAAAACCTCATTTTTTTAACTAAAAAACATTCCCCGATCTAAAGTTTATTCATTTTTAAAAACACAGTCTTAACACAAACGCTTATGGAGAGTATGCATTCACGAGCAAAAAAGGTTAAGGGGAGGTTTCGGTCTAGAGCTTAAAAAAATCGATTTTTTTTGTTTTTTTACATTCGTTGAATCTACAACATGTCTTTAATATGCTCTTTGAAAGATTTTTCGTTTACTTAATTTTTAACGAAGATTCAGCTCATTTAAATAGAGCGTGCACAGTAGCGGCGGCATGTGTCTCGAAACTTAAAACGCATTTTTCTCGAAACGACATATTTATGTGCGCGGTGAAGCATAACTCGTGAACAAGTTATCGGATTTACTTCTAATCAAGTGCTATCTAATTGGAATTTATTTGCTGGGCCCTGAATATCATAATAATTTAAATTTTTAACAATAAATAATTTTTTAAGACGTTTATATAAAATACAATATGATGAAAAAAATAACATTTTTTGATCAAAGTAAGTGGAACTTTGCCAAAAACCGCCCGATTAAAAAAAACATTCAGGGCCGGCGTACAATCTTCAGTTACAATAATTTTGTCTTAATTCATGTTTCTGATAAGTTTACAAGCCTGGATGCTTTATCGCGCAAGTGCGGGCCTCAAAGGCCTGTGGCTGGACCCACTATTTTGGATTTAAATAAAAAAATGCCCATTTTTCTTTTAATAATAAACAAATAATGAAACATTCCGTGTTTCTATTTTATTTCTAAGTAACTTTAAAATTTTTTTGAAAATGCTCGATTTTTCGAGCGCTAAACCGGAATCTCCCCTGAAGATAGTAAAATAAACAATTCTATTATTTTAAAGAAAACTGTATTTTAAAAAGAATAATTTTTAGAAAAAATGTAGATTTATGATTTATATAACAAACCTCTCATTAAAATAATTAAAAAAAATATTAACTAAATCTCTTAATATATATCGGGTTTTAAATCATGTAATTGTTTAATATTAAATTATAATAAATAATTTTCCTGCTATAAAAAAGCGTTTAATCAATTTATGCGATTAACATATTATGATTAAATTCTTCTTTACAATTTTTTTGTACTGAATTTGAAAATGATCTAATTAAACCATATTTGGTGAGACCAGATTCAGAAGTACATAATAAGCGTCTCTCAATTTTGTACTTTTTCGAGATTTCTAATTTTATGCTGAAATAAAAGTCTCTTTTTTCTTAATTAATAAACTAGAAAATGAATTAAATTTGTATATTCATTGGATTTTGTTGAGAGAAAAAATTAACAAATTTACATTATCACATTTTAATATATTTATGATTTTCAAATAAATAAATTAAAAGAATTCCTTAATAATGTAATGAAATTAACAGTTTTTACTTGTAAATAAACTCTTGAAAATGTATTCTCTGTATACTATATTTGGTTATATAGACGACAAGTTTAAGCAATATGTAATATACCTATGTCATCCGGATATTTGCTATCTATATTACTGAATTTATCAGAACAATGATTTATCTGGATTTTATACGTCTATAAATTTACACTCCACAAAGAAACGAATTCTATTTATTTAAATAATAATTTGTTACATGAAAATTACAATAAAGAATCTATTCATTTTAAAAAATTATATTTTATTTTATTTTTCCTGCTGTACGATAAATTATTTGATAAATAAAATAAAAATTTAAATAATAATATAGACCGAAAGCCAGCGACCAAAAGTATGCCCCACGAATTTCACGATAAAATCTTTTTGGGATGTTAGCCTAGGTTGTGTGAAGTACGAAAATGTAAGTATGGCAGTATATAGGTGTCGCCCTAGTGCAGCGTGATTTTTGGAATATGTCAACAAAAAACTATGAATTTTACCAACGAGCATCAGACTGAAAATTTAGTATATTGTTTATTTAAGTGTAACATTACATGATTCATATGCGCCATACTATTACGATGTCGCCAAGCATCTGTCATACAGACAAAAATATGTCATTTTTTTTTTTTTTTTTCTCTTTTGTTGTAAAAAAAGATGACTTACATCACGCTGATTTTTTTACCAGAGCTAGATTTTGATTGTTTATTAACGAAAATAAACATGCCATACCGATCCGGTGTCGCTAAACTCCCGCCATACTGATGCTAAAATGTCATTCTTTCACACTGTTACTTGTAACTTACACAAAAGTATAACGGCAGTTCAGCGACACAAAAATAGTATGGGGTGTATACTTTGGTTAATACATTAAAAAATCATACGCTTCTTGAAAAAATAATCTTATTTTATTATTTCCTTTAAAATCAAACAATTACACTTTTGTGTGAGATACACGCTCCAGCGTGCAAAAAATGAAAAAATGAATTTTACCAACGAGCTATCATCCCAAAAAGGTTTAATCATGAAACTCGCGGGGCAAATTTTTAGTCGCTGGCTCCAGGTCTAATATACATGTGAATCATAAAATAATTTTGTTGACAAAATACATTTTGAAATAAATTTTGTAATTCTTTTATAAGATGAATCGTTCGAATATATATTGAAATTATAATTTGAAATAATTTGTAAAACTCTACGATCGCATAAAATAATATATTTATTTATAATTAATTTCACTTATTTATTATTATTCATTTACTTGTATTAACAGTAAACGATCATTTTCTGATCATTTACCTCGATGCTACTCTGCTGCCTATTTCTAAAAGTAATTAATCCCTAGAGAACAAAAAGTATATAGAACGTAGATTTTGAATTTTAATCGATCTACATGAAAATCCACTTTGTTTGTCAAATATCTTTATTTGCAAAGTAAACATTCTATTTTTATTACTATTTTTCATTGCGATTACTTGGTCAATAAACTGCAGCAATTCATAAAATATAAAATATAATATCACAATATCTGAATAAAAAAATATATTAATTATTCTTTAAAAGATTTTTTAAAAATATTTTGATTTCAAAAAATATATTATGTAAAGTATTAAATTTGCTTTTGACTTTAAAGTAATTACGTCGAGTCATTAAATTATTCTCTTTTTCAACGTGAGAAATAACTTTTAGAAAAATAAAAACGATTTTTGATATTTTTGTTTATTTGATTTGCTTTAAGTGGTCTTTTTCAAAAGCTCATTTTTATTCATTATTTTTCATATTCTGCTTTCTACTTAGACATTTTCCTAATGGAAATCTTAAAAATGCAATTAATTGCAAAAATTTAATTAATAAATTATAGAGGATACTTAAGTTATAATTAACTATTTTTTCGTAAACATGAAACATAAATTTGGATTCTTACAAATGGAATTTCCATGCTAAATTAAAAAAGAAACAAAACTGAAGTTTCTATTTGAAAAAGAACATTTCAGTTAAGAAACTAGAAATAAAATCTAAGTAAGTTTTTTCAAGTTGTATAAATTACGATGACGTTTAGTACTGAACTAAGATAAAAGAGCATGATAACAATAACAATGAAGTAATAGTTGAAAAATGTCTTAAATCTTATTTATAGGTGTTATAATAAATAAATCAAAAATATAAATTGTACAACATTCAATCTATAAATATAAAAAAAATGATGGATGAATTTTATAAGGTAATTTATAGTTTAAACAAACTTCTAAGCATTCTCTGAATATATAAGGGTTTTATTAATACTGATTGATTTATATCTAAATTTTCTTATTATTCTTCAATTTTTTACTTCAACGTATCTTGGAGATATCACAAGCTAGCAAAACATTTTTAGGCAAACAATATATGAAATACTAATAAATCCATTGTACCAATAATATAAAATTTATAAACATTACACAAGTTAGCAAATAATGATTGTAAAATATACATACTCGAGAAATTTTTTCATTTAAATTAAGAATTTTGCTTTTTTACTTAAAAGTAATTACTTTGAACCAGATTAATAAATTGGATATTAAAATTAAATATCTGATTTTTAACAATCTATTCTAAATATCTAGATTGTGAATTTAATAATTTTAATTTTTTGAATGCAGAGGGTTATGCAGTTTTGATAAATTCAAAAAAAATTTGTTTAAACTATTTAAAAAATCAAATTATAAAATACACTACCTAAAAAACGGGCAACGCAATTCTTGTACATATACAGGAATTTCGTTTCTTGTACATGTACAATAAAATTCTAATACATTTTCTTAACCTTAATATAAATTTTATAAATTTCTTGTACATTTATAAAAATTTTCAAATACGATTCAAGTCGATATACGATTACTTCGCCTACCTATGATTAGTAGTATTATGGGATTGAAATACTTTTACGTAATTATTAACCTTTAACCCTGTCACCTAAAAAAAGTCACATATCTCTAGAATGTCGGTCTGTGTGACCGCTATGCTGTATTCAATATATTTAACAATAATTTATCAAGAAATTACTTGGTGTTATAAGCAATTATGGTTTAAACTTTAAAAAGCATTGTTTATTAAACATTTTCATAATTATTTATAAATTGTTACATAACAATCACATAAAGCAAGCTTTAGATTCTATATTATTCACAGAGTTATAATTAAAATAATTTCTGTTAGCGGTCCCATAGACTGCTAAACAGGATTAAGAGTTAAGATTTTAATAAAAACATTTAATGTTGCGACCGACATCCCGTCA
The DNA here is from genome assembly GCA_022817325.1 of Idris sp. 1 HC-2018. Lineage (NCBI taxonomy): Eukaryota > Metazoa > Arthropoda > Insecta > Hymenoptera > Scelionidae > Idris > Idris sp. 1 HC-2018. The sequence continues at coordinate 9,561 of JABFPM010003225.1, forward strand.
CGACCGAAATCTCACAATCGAAGTTAACAGAAATACAGTATTTTTTCGTTAGTTTCATACATGAAACTATAATTAAATATAATTTAGAGCATAATCCCAGTGCTATAATATTAAATATTAATAATATTTTAATTTGTATTTATTTTTTATCAAATTTTGGTTTGCATCTATTTGAATCGCTCTTAAGTGAAAGTATTATAAAAGTTTATAAAATAGGTGCAATAAGTGTTTTGAATAATTTTGATTACGTACAACTAAAATCCGTGGCTAAAACTTAAGTAAAAACATGTGGTATAGTTTGGAAAAAAATGGAGAACATCATCGCTCCACTTCAGCATTTGAATGTTCAGATGCTCTCCTTCAATGAAAATCAAACGAAAGTACTGTCCTCTATATCTATGATTAAAAATAAATTAATTAAACTAACAGAAAATAAAAATAAACAACAAAAAACCTTGAAAATAATTCAAAAAGAAAGAGTAGAACTCAGAAGAGAAATTGAATTACTAAAATCTGCACATGGTAATCGAATTCAATTAGAACGCAGAAATGATATTAAAATTGCAGGTATTCCATACTTAAAAATGAGAACCTTCATTCGTACTTTACTGAAATCATGAAAGTACTGATATACCAATTAATGCCGTTGAATCGATTTTTCGAACGAAAAAGAAAGAATTCATTATAGTTCGTCTTTTGCGGAACATTGATAAAAACAATATTGTGAAGTGTTTAAAACAACAACACTTGACAAGCAAAGACATCAGTTTGCAATCGCCTAGCCAAACTAATATCTACATAAATGAGTCTCTATCGCCACATACTTCTGAAATATTCTATGCAGCTAGGAATGACATGAGACAAAGCTTTCCGAAAATCAAACTCAACGGGGCTGCATTCGCGAGCGCGCTCTAGCGGGTAAAGTTGGCACCACAAAACTTTGCCGTAAAATTACACGAAAACGGGACGTGGTAGCAAAAAGGTATAAACGGAATTACAATGTTGATCCAAAGACGCATCGATTCCCCCACCCCGATTTGTAAACCAATCACCGTCAACCGTGAGTTCGCGAAACCGAAGACCCCCCGCCGCGATTCCCGAACCAATCAGCGAACTAGCCGGATAACGCGAATCGGCCATAAAAACGAGCACTCGGAATACCAAAGCAGAGACGTCTGGAAAGCCTCGCCGAGTGTGAGTCACACTGAGGAACCAGTACTGCCAGCGATTGTCTTGACAGTCAACTGTTGGTACTTTAACGGATTTGACACCTGCTTCCCAGAGCCCTCCAAAGTGAGGTGCTCCAGGTGGAATGAATTTCCAAGTTAAGCCTTTAACTGCGAACTTAGAGGTAACGTCCTCACTATGAAGAATTGAGCGGAAAGCCAGTTGAATTTGTCTATCTGCCCCTTGAAATGTCGTACCATTATCTGAAAATATTGTCGATGGGAGCCCACGACGTGCCATGAAATGATCTAGTGCCAAGAAAGGCCTTAGAGGAGTAATCTGTGACTAGATCCAAATGTACTGCCTTAGTAGCTAAGCAAACGAATATAACAATCCAGGCTTTCTGCGTTGAGTGACCTCTACCTTTAACTGAACAATACTTGAATGGACCAGCATAGTACAAGCCAGCATGCGTGAACGGTCGGGAAGGGCTGCATCGTTCAGACGGCAGATCTCCCATCATCTGTGTAGTAAAAGTTGGATTGACTCGCTTACATGTCACACAGGTACGTATTGCGTATTTCATCGACCGCGAGCATGAACGACCCAATAGTTTTCTCTAAGAAGACTCAAAGTGAGTGTGAGCCCGCCATGACGAGTTACAAGGTGAGTTATACCGTATTAATTTAAGTGAGAGGACGTCATTGCTCAAAATTGCAGAATGTTTTGCTGCATTTCACATGTATGCGCTCGCCAGTCGACCGCCTACTCTAATTACACCGTACTTATCCAGGTACGGGTCGAGCTGAATCAATTTTGATTTTGGGTGTACAGGTACGTTTTTTAGAAGAGAGTCTCTTTCTACATTGAAAGCGATCTGTTGTGAAAGGGTTAAAATTACCTGTTTTGACTCGTCAATCTTGTAAGTTGAAAAGGTATTGTGATCACCCCGAGTATTGCGTCGGCGACACAATGATACAAATCTAACTACGTATGCAACTATTCTCACTACTTTGTCCTAGGAGGAATAATGGTCAATAACCTCTAACACGGCACTTTCCAATTTTCCAGCTAAGTGCACCGTGATTTTTCGATGTTCCTCGTTCGTGTCTGCTTCCAGAATCTCATAATTCTCTGCTCGGTCAGGATGTGACAACCAATCTGGACCTCGCCACCATAGCTCGTTGGAGTCAAAATCGTCGGACGTAATGCCTCGGAAATTGAGATCTGCTGGATTCTCTTTCGACTTAACGTGATGTCATACTCTTGGAGGTAGCTCCGTCTGAATGGCTGAAACTCTATTGCCAACAAAAGTTCCCCAGGTAGAAGGCGTTTTATCCAACCATGCCAAGATTATTTTGGAATCGGAATAGCAACTAATACGATCTACTTTCACCCCAATGAATGATTTTATGTGAACTATCAAATCCTTGAGTAAGACTGTTCCACACAGCTCCAATCTAGGGATACTAGTAGTTTTTACAGGGGCTACTTTACTTTTAGCCATAACAAAGTGAATGAAGCAAATATCCTCTTCATTTACAACTCTCAGATACGGCTGAATACGCCGACCTCGAAGCGCACTAAAACCGACTAACTCAGTGCTTTTGATTTGAGGACTATAGTGAAATCACCTATTTATTTTAAACTTCTTCAAAGCTGAAATGTCAGCAGCTATGCCGGACCATTGCTTCAGCAAATCTTTAGGGAGCTTGTCGTCCCAACCTAAATTTTTCAGCCACAGGTCCTGCATGAAGCCTTTTGCGCGAATTATGATCGGGGATAGAAATCCTAGTTGGTCGAACAAACTAGCTATTTCTGACAAAATTTTGCGTTTCGTGTTTGCTTATGTCGAGAGAGGAGTTGATTGTATAACCAACGTATCGTCAGATAGAGACCAACTGACACCTAGAAGATCATGGAATGTTATGAATAATTCGGGAACCATCGAGAACATGAAAAATGATATAAATTGGCTTTCGAGTTTAGCAAAAAAAGAGACTTACAGACTTACACTTGCACTTACACTTGCCAATTACTACGTATTATTATGAAATTGATTCCAGTCAGATATTAGGAGTTATAATTTTATACAAGGGTAAGATCGCGTTATGGGAACCATTGATCGTGACTGGTTATGTGTTCACATTTTCCTTCCAATTAACCTTTCCTTATTTTCCTTGTTAAGCTTATTGAAGTTTTGCACTTTTCAATAGATTGCGTCCATTCGGGGAAAAGATCCATTATAGGGGGTTTTTATTTGACTAAGTAATATAAATTTGAAATGTGATAATTAATTTAAAGTTGATATTTATACTATATATTTTATTTAATGACTATTAAATTTGAATGATTGACATAATTTGATTTTTAACCATTATTTATTGAATACAAAACATTATTTAATTTAACAGGAGAAAATCGTATTTTTCATTTATTGCATATAAATCTTCATTTTGATTGATAAATTTGATATCTAAAATGAATTTTGATGATTGTGTTTTGACGCGTCGTCAAAAATATTATTTTAATAAAAGGAAAAGAAAAAATAAGTTAAAGTCGATATATTCATTGAATGAAATTAAAATGTATCTTCTTGTTTTGAAAACATTAAAGGGGAACGATTATTCGGGAAATGAAAAGAAATAACTAAAGATAAATTTCTGGGATTTTACATTAATTAATCAAAAGGAATATGTGCATCTAGGTGTTAAGAACATCTGTCCACCTGAGCAAGATGAACGCATTTTTGACATCGAGTGTCACTAAAACAACGACACTTCTCGAGTAGTGATTGCCATATTGTGCACTCATCATAGCTCTAGTCACCTCTTTTACCGCATCGATCGTTGACTTTCTTGCCGTAAAACCGTACTGCCGTGGTGACAGGCCTCCGGCTTCCCGAATTGTATCAAGAAGCGTGGGTCGAATCAACCATTCAAGTAGTTTCTACGGCAGTATCCAGCATACACAGCGGACGATATGCTGTAAGCAGATTATCATCACTCTTGCCCTTGTCAATTCACGCGATTTATTGCCGCTTCCAACGTTCTGCTCTCCACCCTTATTAAAACATTCTTCAAGTAGCTATTTAATGAAAAAAAAATTATAAGCATTTAAAAAAAAGCTTTATATGATTTTTTGTCGCCGAGATATCCCATTTATAATTGACCCGTGAAAGCAGATATTTTAATTGATTTTATTTTTATAAAAATCAAGTTTCAAGTTTATAGACAAAGTGTTAACGCATATACACTGGGGGCTGATCGAAATAACTAATATTTATGTACAAACATCTCTATATTCGGACGCCTACACACCAATTCCAACATATTTATCATTTAATTATAAAAAATGTTCAAGACTACCCTTATATACAGCTAAGAAGTAAATAAAAGTAAAACTAGATACGTTTCGGCGGAACACAAAGTATATTTCACACCAAAGGATAAAGGTGCGGGATTCTGGGCGGGAGTGCAAGTCGACCGAGCGAATCGAGGGCAGTTAGCACCTCTGCACTAGAACCCGCACTTCTGTTTAATGGTACATACGATATTTTTCACCCCGTCGAATCCGAAAATACTAAGACTCTTTAAGACACGTGTACACGGATAAACGGATTACACGTGTATATAAGTTTTCCGTGTTTTAACACGTGTTATTAAAACACGGATATTTAAAACACGTGTACAGGTGTATTTATTTTTTTATATTAAACTTGAGCTATGAGGGAAGGCTTTCAACGAAATATACAAAATTATCAGTAACATTGAAAGATATAAATTGTATTCTGAATTTTTCAATATAAAGTTATAAGTATTAAACATAATTCTAATTACAACGTAAAGTCAACTGTAGAATTTATTTTTACCAAATTTTAATAATCAATTAAATTAAATTATAACAATAAAACAATAGTTTATTGAATTTAACAATAAATTTACACAATGTGCATTATAATACATACTTGATTGTTACGTTACTGAACTATTTATTAGTCTAAATATAATTTAAATTTCATCAAAGTCAATT
>JABFPM010003226.1:0-14758 GCA_022817325.1 Idris sp. 1 HC-2018
ACTAGGGTACTAACTACACTGAGTTGTCGAAATCAAAATTAAACATAGAATAGTTTGTGTTTAAAAGTTGAAAATATCTGTATTTCTATTCAACTGCATACATTTATTAAAAAATGCTTATGTACAATAAATGAAAGACAATCAATACATCCGGAATTCAGATATTTAACAGAATATAAATGTAGTTTAAACTTTCCTTAAAATGTAATTAGCAAAATTTTAAGTTAATTAATTTTGTAAGTCATATTTTAATGAAAAAGTTAATAGAAATTTTCAATATAAAATGAAAAATGTAGAAAACGATGCGCAAAAAAGTATTTTTCGAATAAAATGATTTAATTGTTAACAAACATGCAGTAAGATCAATTCGTCATAAATATATAAAAAATTAGTTATAAATATGTTAGTTATAAAAAGTATTTATAAATATATAGAAAAATGTTAACTTAAAACTTACATTTACAAAATTTAAAACGCAAGCGACAATGTTCAGGTTAACCGATTCCATAGGCAACGAACAGATTTGTTATCTGTGTGAGGTCTAACCATTTACAAAGCGCGATTTAGTGTGTGAATGGCGCGAGCCTATCATGAGTGGCGAGACCAGCACTGTAGCTACAATGTTTTTGTTTGCACGTTGACATTTTTAATCGCAGAGGTTATAAACGTTTTCCGTTTACTTATTAACCTTAAAAGAATGTAAGTTTTATATGATTTAAATAATGCTTTAAATTATTATTATTATTGCAGCAGTATTTAATGTTTAAAAAGAAGTTTATGTATATATTAATTTTTTGTCTTTACTTTATTATTTTGTCATTAGTTTCAGCTATGTCCAAAAAAATAAAATTATCAATCTGTCAAACAGAAAATGATAAGAATAATAGCCAGTTACCTTACAAAATCAGAAAATTGAAGCGTATGTTATTTATTTCTTAAGCCATAATAATATACTTTAATTTGTTAACTCATATTTTGAAAAAAATAAAATTCTGAAACTTCGAATGTGATAATTCTAGATTAATTTAAATAAAAAAAAAAATCAAAATAATTCTTTTTTAATAATATTCGATGAAAAAATATTTTTACATGGAAAAAAATGCATTATCTTTACTACTTTATACGGTCCTGACAAGTTCTTACGCCATTAGTCGAACTATTGTCTATCTATTTTTCTCTCAAAGTGGAAAGGGTAGGTAGCAAATAGAATTGGTTAATTCAAACATTCTGTATCAATCTTGGTTATGTCGTCTGCGTCTTTTGAATACATTTTACTGAATTTTTAGTTAGTATAACTCAAACTTGTCAATTAGATCAACAAATTCTAGTCAGTTTTACTGAATATCCGTCAAATCAACTAAAAACTCCAGTAATAACTATTGAAAGTTATTTCAACTGACGCAATTCCTATTAGTGTTGTATTTGGGCCCTTAGAAGAGGGGTAACGCCTAATCCTTATAATGCCTATATATTTCACCCTATTAAGGCCTATAAAGGCCCCATTAGGGCGTGGTCGAAATATATTTTTTTATTTAAAAACAATAAGAAAATAAAATTAAAAGTTTTAATTGTATTATCATTACGTTAATAATAATTGATTTTGAAATATGCAATTTATTATTTTGTCTAATAATGAACATTTTATGTTGCTGTGAATCGAACTCATGATGCTGGGGTTTTTTATATCAAATACAATGTTTAACCGATAGGACCACGAAGGACTTTAGAAACTCGATGTTTAAGTGAAGTACCACTCAGCTGAGATTGTTTTACATCTCCTGCTTACACGCTATTATGTAAATTTCAACAATGTTCTAAACAAACTTTGGAATAAAAATATACAATTACTAATACATTCAAAAAAGAATTATAACTAAAATAATTACAAATAAAACATTTTCTATAAAATAATTAATTACACTTATATAAGTAACGTTTATTTATTTATTAACTTATTATTTATTATTCTAACATGCAATATGAAATATTTCATAAAAATCATAGAGCAACGCTTTTGAAGGCCTCTTGCAGGTCCTTAATAGGTCCCTATTAGGGCAATGTGAGGGCTAAGTGGTATAGCCCATTTATAGCCCGGATAACCTTTTTTAAAGGTCTTTCAAGGGCCATGTCAAAGTGTGAACTGTTTTGGGCCTTTATGGGGCCTATACGAGCTGTCATATATTAATCTGGAAAGACGGGCTTGCTTTTGAAGACCCCTAATTACTTATTTATTACGTTGTAATAAATAAAATAACGTTTTTAATTTAGGTAAAAATTGATTTAATATAATATTTTATTTATTTGTACTAATACCGGTATTGCAATCTCTCGATGCAACCGAACTAGTTGATATCTAAACGGCTCAAATAACCAAAAAATCTGTTTAGTCATGTAATCATTGCGTTACAAAATAAAATGTTTAAATTCGTAAAATGATTGTACTTATATGTATAGCAGTCAAATCATTTTCAGATTATCATCTTTGGTAGCGCTACCTGTAAAAAATTACTTTTTTATTTATAATATATAGACAAATAAAGCACATATTTGAAACTTTATAACGTGAACTGCGTACAATCCATTTAATAATTATTTCTTCTATATTTTCATCTATTTTGTCTAATTATCGTAGTAATTCTAATTTTTAATTCCATCTGTCGTTTGAAATGCTTAACAAAGTACCAATTGAATAAGGACAGTTGAATGAAATAAAAGAGCCAAGTCATGTTACTTAGCCTGGCTTCACGCTACACTTGGCTTTAATGTTTAAATTTGCATTAATTTCTCCGATACGCTTAAAGCTCGAAAAATCCTATGGATTCGTAATGATATTGAAATGAAGTTCGACGAAGAATATAAGATAGTCGATGGATCGTCTGTGCCAATGGGAAAGCAGCAATGCATGGAATGCAAGCAGTTTAATCGATTTAGAAAGGAATTTTAAACTAGACCGAAAAGCTGATGATGTTTCCGTTGTATTTGTAGTAGTCTGTAAGCAGCAACCGCACCAACGCTTCTAACTTTGAGGCGTTATCGCTGGCTTTTAATTTCATTAACCGCGTACGGTATTTCAAGTCTAGGAACAGCTAGCTCGTTGCATCAGAATATAAGGTCCGCATTTCGAGATTCCGGAGAAACTTGCCGGACAGCGCGTGGATGACATCAAACAACTTTAACAAGACCTTTCAAAGGGTCAATAGTTAGGTAAAACTCATTGCCAACTATGACAAAATTTGGATCGTTAACAGTCCACTGAATCCAGTAATTAGTAACTTTTGATCGGGCGGTTTAGCTGGCCAATGATTCCACTTAAAATGTATCTAGGGAATATGTATATTTCAAATTAATGATGATTTTTAAGCAACAGCTTAATTAGGTTTATTTAAAAAGAATTATGAATCTCTAATACTTATCTTTTGAGAATCTTTATACAATTTCGTAAATAATGAAATAAAAGTAATCTACAAAAGCTAAGTATATTCAATTCAGTACAGTCATAATTATAAAATTAATGCCAAATTTGTTCCGCTTTGTGGAATATTATAACTAAATAGTGATATCTTAGTAAAGCTGAATTATTCATCAATTCTGACGATCCTTCTTCCGCATGCAATATTGTAATAGTTGGAGCTATTGGAACGTGAAATTATCACGAACGTTAAACTCGGTCCATGCATGCTTACAAATTGCAACTTTATTGCGATACTTTTTGAGTTCAACTGCGGTAATAAAGAATTAAAATGCAATTTCATTTATGGTTATGACTTTTCATAAAATTATTAAAAAATTGTTTAATAAATAGTTGAACACGGTTTTTTCCCTTTTTTTTCTTCGTAAAACATTTAAACCACGTTTAATGTTGCTTTGTTCAATTCATAATAAAATCAAATAAAAATCGTTTAACAGGTTTAAAAAATCATTCAGAATTCTGGTAATACCAAGCAAAACAATATCACAAAGTTGTTTTGAATATTTGAATGCATGATTATCTGGGATCGGTTCGCAAAATAATAATCGACCTTTTTCTGGTTACGACCTTTCGAAATGCCAACATCAGATGCTGCACGAGTACGACAGGATTCTATAAATAAAAACGCCTTAATCTCATCCTGATTTCAAATTTGATTTTGACATTTTGATTCCGACAAAATTGTGTCTTTTTCCATAAGCTTGAATTAAAAAATGATGCGCATAAATCTTAATCCAGTTTCTCAAAGTTTTGCCTTTCTCCGGGTCCCTTGTGGTTCATAGGTTACAATTTACATCTCAAACTGCGTGCTTCCTCGTTATTTTGTCGCGGAACATTTTATCACATGAATTATATCCGTCATGTTGACCAAGACGAGACACCTTTGGGGAGTCAGGGACACTTTTAAATATGAATGCGCACATTAATGTGCGATATAAATTAAACTGCATTTTTGGCAAATTGGATTTATAACTTTTTTTAAGCTTTGATATAATTTTTTTAAATAATGTTGTTACTTTTTTGTTGTTGATTCAGCGTCTTAGAAAATGTTGTTAATTTGAACTGAAAATTTAGAGGCCTGTATGCGACATTTTTGTCAACTCGCCAAAACGTCACTTTCGCATCACGGCACGAATTGCTTTGCGCAGATCCATACAATTTAGCACCGATATCGCGAGCATCGCGTAAACTTAAAGTGTAGCATTCATCTTAGCATTTGCACCGAAAAAAATGGTAAAGCACGAGTTATACATGTGTTGGAAAGTGGGTTTTCAAAAGCTTTTACATTTTTAAAAACACATTTCACAAATGCAAACATTGAGTTTCCCGCAATTTACAGCAGCTCGTAAATTTTCTTATAATTTCGCTGTGTGTTGCATTATACATACGAAAAAAATTTAAAACATTTCACTGGCTGAAATAAATATAAGTATAAGAAATACTATCCTACACACAGCACAATGCGCAGATTCACACTTGCGAAAGAAAGATTGAAAAAAAGTCATTATACATTCAACGTTTGTGTCAGAAGCATTTTTCTGGATAAGTTTTTTTTATTAACATAATTATTGTATCGCATTTCACTTTTTTCTACAAAATTTCCCTTTCAAAACATTACAATTAGTTCGCTGGGCCCTAAAGAGTAACAATTTTCAAAGAAAAAGTCGTCCACAATAACAATTGAAAGTTAAATAAGTGTGCAAACAACTTTCGTAGGATTAGCGAAAATGTTGGGTAAACATAACATTTATCTTGGCGAAAAAAAAATGCAAAGTGCGACAGATAAGTCGATAATAGTAGCCGGGTGTCAGAGTCAGGCTGGCGCCGCGGCATTTTGCACACACAAGTTTTGCGTTTCAGTTGAGCGTGATGCATCTATGATGCCATGGCAACCGATGCGCATTGTTCGCACTTTCACCTATCTCGTCTTTTCCATTCCATTCGGCCTGAATGCCAAGACTAGTCTTATGTCACGTCCTTCCGTCAGATGGCACTTCTTCATTTTTTTGCAACATTTTTCATTGGAATGTGGCCATTTTGCTATTATCTCTCTTTATGGTTTGGCCATTTTTATTGAAACATCAGTTTGCCATAGAATTGTATGTTACTTGTACTAGTAATCTAAAACTAGAGTGCAAATAAAATTCAAAAAATTTAAATTAAATGTTGATTTTTTAATAGCTTATAATTTACTTAGAAAAGAAAACCAAGCTTAAAATTTGACATTAATTTTTCAATGTTTAACAAAATAGATTTGATATGTTTTTTTTTTGAGTCAAGTGGTCTGGAACGGAAGTTTTAAAACTGTGGGGTGGGTTAACAAGCTGATGAATTTTCGATATTTAATGTTTTGTCACGATGAGTGAATGCTTGGGTTTAATATAGTTTGTATATTTTTTGAAAACAAAAGAAAAAAAACGTGAAATATTTTGTTGCTATGTGTCAAACTTTTACAGATGAAATTATCGTCGACATATTTAGAAACAAAATAAATTAACCCAGATAGCAAACTTAGTCAATTATGTACAAAAGATTTTTAAATGTGATTGTGCAAAAATAAAATTAATGAACTTAAAAAACTAATAATTAATTAGTCTACAAAAAATTTGACATTAGCCGACATGTATTTTTCCGTGATAAATTAATCATTTTTATTTTCCAATTCGAATGTTTTCAGTAGAATATTTTTTAACTAAATATTTTGTAAAATCAAATTTGGCGTGAATAAAAATGGAAATTAATGCAAATATTTTTTTTTAAATTACATGATACAAGTCATTAAATAAAAACAATTAAACCATTTATTTTAAAATTAAAAATGGAATTAAGGGACATATTATAAACAATTTTTATGGTTTTATATTTTTTGAAAGTCAAAATAACTTTTTGCAGTTATAAATATTAAATTATCATATTTGATGGTTTAAAAATTTAATACCGTGAAGCATAATGCTTGTTAATTCTAAGAGCTTTAATAATTCATATTAATAAAAATTATATAGACAAAATGTATTTTTACTGCACAGTTTTTTGCAACTCCATTAAAAATATGCCAAATAAAATATTAAAACAAACTTAAAAATTGAAATAATATATGTATATAGATTTATTTCATAAGTCGGTTTTGATTACATTATTAAATTAATATTTGAAGAACTAAAAATTCATTTTCCCAACAGTGTTTAATTGATTTCATTTTAATAAATGTGCACAGGAAGTTATAACTAAAAGTTAAATAATAAGTTCAATGTACAGTGTATTTGAATTATTTTAATTTTACCGAAATACAATACGTTCGAAGGTTTGAAAACATTCCACTTTTAATATCAAAAATTATTATTTTTTTCTTATGATCTGTAGATTCGTTTTTGTACATAACATTAATATTCATGAGTGCAGATTTCGTTGTTTTTATTTCATTTGCAAAAATAAGGTGTACTGAGTTTGTAAATAAATTTCGTTAACTATCTAAAAAAGAAAGTCTTTAAGCAAAAATGGTCCGTATAAAAGTACGAAAATTCGCAGAAACAAGTAAAATTTTTTGCACAAAATTCCTTGTCGTAAGTATATCTGGCAGGGACTTCTATATCTGCATAAAACTATATTGATGTCACGCTGTAGACACTCCGAGTAGATAATACGGCGAATTTATATTTTTCAGTTGCAAGAGGTCGCGCATTTTCAGTGCTTTCTCGTAGAAATATGATTTTCAAGTTTTACAAAAGTGTTTTTGAAACTTAAATGTGCCAGCAACATAAACGTCAGGTTCCAACTAATTTTTGTCTTTTTGAATTTATCATATCCAAACGAAGTAAAAATTATTTTTATGGTAAAATTTTTTGGACAAAGATGAAAGTTTTTGTTTGAAAACTATTATAACCCCTCAATTGTCATTCAATCAGCACAATCCACTATCAATAAAAAAGATAATGAGAATCCCTTCCTTAGCAGGCAACTTTGTGGCAAAGTTAACGATACCACTATACCAATTTCTGTATTATTTGCTTAAGAGCGGTAATTTGATGTTGGTTTAAGCTTCCAAAACAGCTTTTCTGTGAACCATTACCAGGCCATAAACGTTTTGAGTCTCGAAATAAGGTCCGTAAAAGTTGTATTTATGAAGACACTGTGTGCAATCCGGAAGGGACACGTAATCCGCTGAATCGTTTATTCGTCGATGCCATAACCTTCGGGGTTAACATAATCTTGGCCCACTCCAACCGGATTCCGAGTGGCCCGTATTAAGGTCTTCCTGTAGGGCTCTAAATTTCAGTTCTATTTGCGATCTGTTTCTCGAATTAAAATCAACTTATGTAGATAAATATTTGGATTTCGGAGTTAGAAACTAAAAAACACATACAAAGTAAATAATAAGGTAATAAATATAACAGAATGTAAAATGTCAACAATAACAAAGTTTTACAAAATGTAAACAGTAATGTTCTTTTGTTTGACCTTTATAAATGACAAAAACAATAACATAAGAAATTTAAGCAAACATGCAAATGCACTCGAAATGTAAATAATAATATTTACTCATTTGACCTTTGCTTTATTTGCTTATAATTAATGAGAAGGTTTGGCTGGGTGAAAATATTAAAATTTCAGGTATTCACAACTAATTTACCTTTTCATTTCTATTTATAAAAGGTTTAAAATTTTAATTGCTTCAAATCTCAGTTAGACGTTGAAGTTCTAAAATGAGAAACCGTTAGTTGTATAATTAATATTGTGAGTTAATTAATCGGAAAGCCGCAACTTTTGGTCCTTAGCTTTGACCTTTTGACTTCAGCCACTCAGCTTTTGACTATTAACACACTAAAACGACCCAGTTGGTATGTCAAAATAAGCTCAAAGCTCCACTTTTTCTCCCAACGTTCAATCAACTTTTAATCCCTGGTATATTTATAATATCAAAGGACAAAAATATGTTCACCGAACACGGACCTATTAATCTTGCAACAAACTCGGCTTTGTCGACTTAAATGTTATTTTTGTTTTGTCTTTTTTTTATAGTTTCAGCAAAACAAATCTACTAATTAATTTTTGGTTATTATTTTTTCTTTTCTTCTTCGTTGTACAATCAATAACTTCCGTTGACAATGATTAAAAACGTTGAGTACTTTTAATTATTCTTAAAAATAAAAAAGGAGAGTAATTGTTAATGCTGCAAGCTAAGCCGAACGTTGATGAATTGTCCGGCAACCTTTTTAGCTGACTCAATCAGTTGAATTATTCGCGATGAAATGTACTTTAGCGACGATTAAGTCGAAATTCGTTTGTGAGCTTCAACTAACGATTACACTCAATAATGGCCCCGATAATCAGTCAAACCAGTCGATTTTCTGCACTAAAACTCGCTGAAACCGCTTGTCTAAACAATCATTGATATAAATATTTGATTTTAACCTATCATCATTAAAGCGAGCATGATTCTGTTGATTGCGACAAGCAGGTGCACTCGCTGATATCGCGACACTGCAATATTCACGTTTATCTGACATTAATGTCGTTATGAATTAAGCCTCATAACCGTACTAATTAAATGTAAGCTTAGTTTTATTACTCCCTCCATTTCGGAAAATTATTGTACTAAATCAAACTTCCCTAGTAAAAACTGAATTCGGGCTCCTTAAGGGCTCGCCTCGATAAATTGCAGGGGCCTTTGTAGGCCCTATAAATGTTGTTTTGGAGCTCTTGGAAAGGGTGCAACGCCTAACCCTTATAATGCCCATATATTTCACCTTATTAGAGCCTATAAAGGCCCTTTTAGGGCGTGACAGAAAACCTTTTTTTTTATTTAAAAATAATAAGAAAATGAAAATTTTAATTGTATTATCATTATGTTAATAATAATTAATCTTGAAATATGTAATTTATTATTTTTTGAAATAATAAAAAAATTCTTATTGCTGGGAATCGAACTCATGATGCTGAGTTTTTTTGTTTATCAAATAAAATATTAAACCCATCGGATCACAAAGGACTTTAGAAGCTCGATGTTTAAGTGAAGTATCACTCAGCTGAGATTGTTTTACATCTCCTACTTACACGCTATCATGTACATTTTAACGATGTTCTAAATAAAATTTGGAATAAAAATAAACAATTACTAATAAATTCAAAAAAGAATTATAACTAAAATAATTAAAAATACATTTTTTTCTATAAAATAATTAATTACACTATTATATAAAGTACATTTCACTAATTATTTATTATTCTAACATGCAATATGAAATACTTATTCAAAATATATTTATGTTTATTTATTTAAGATAATTTAATAAAAATTATAAAGCAACGCTTTTGAAGGCTTCTGGCAGGGTTTTAATAGCCCCCTATTAGGGCAATGTGAGGGCGAATCGTTACACGCCCATTTATAGCCTGGATAATCTTTGTTTAAAGACCCTTAAAGAGCCACGTCAAGGTGTGCGTTAATAAATGTACCTCATTTTGGGCCTTTATGGAGCCTATGCGGAGTATCATTAATTAATCTGGAAAAACGGGCTTCCCTTTACAGGCCCCTAATTACAATCAGAGCGAGCCCTAATAAATTTTTACAAGCGTAGTCTTATTTTGATTTTATTTATTGTTATTGTTTTTTGGTTAACTTGTCTTTATTTTCTTTGTCATTGCACGGGATTTTGAGTTTCAAACTTACTTCAATCGGATAATTTATTTTCTAGCACACTTATTGTTGTAACTTTTTACTTTGT
The DNA here is from genome assembly GCA_022817325.1 of Idris sp. 1 HC-2018. Lineage (NCBI taxonomy): Eukaryota > Metazoa > Arthropoda > Insecta > Hymenoptera > Scelionidae > Idris > Idris sp. 1 HC-2018. The sequence goes on from JABFPM010003226.1 coordinate 10,189, forward strand.
GACGCAAAGAATGCAGCGCGTATGAGAACATTAGTATTCACTCCTTTTTTTTGTCTTTAGAGATGAACTCGAAACAGAGAGAAGGAGCGCTTTGTTAAGAATTTACAAAACGAGGTGCTATCAGAAGAGTGTTTGGAGATGGCAGTAGAATTGTAGTGGGACATTTTATCATAATAATGAAAACATCTATAGTATGTGCGAGTATGCAAAGACTGTTCGGAAGCGAGACGTGGCAAAAAATCTCCAATTTTTCTGCACATTTGTTTGTTCCCCTTAATTAAATCTTTTTTCTCGCGAGATTTAAATGCTAAATTTATAAAAAAAGGAAGACTTTTGTTTTTAATTATAAATGAAATATATAATTGAGTTAAAAATATTCAACACATAGAACATTTAATTAACAAATAAATTTGATTACTTACAAATCGAACAAAATTTTTTTTAGAACAATATTATGTTATGAATCTTATTAGTTATTTTTGTATGCAAAAAATTATTGCAACATAAAATTGAGAACGTTTTTTTTAAATTATTCATTAACAAATAACTTTGACCATTATTGTTGTTGCATAAAAAATACTATTTTTTCATAATTGCATTTGTTACACAAACTAAACTGTAATTTTCACTCTCACTATTGTTGTTTCAGGTAAGCTTTTAATGATACCAGAGTTTCTGTACGTATGTATTGAAAAATTGTTTTTTTTATTGAATTTTGTCTGTAAAATAATTGGCAAACTGAGCAATTTTACGATAGAGTTTGATATTAAGAAAATAAAAAAGTTGGATTGAAAAAAAGAATACTTTGATTTTCATTGAGGGTTGCAGTTTGAAACAAAACATTTACACTGACGATCCAATCTTGTAGAACTTATTTGCATGACTTTTCAATTTATGACGGTAATGAAAAAATTAAACTAAGAGATAATGCTATCTCTCATATTTTTCATTATTCATGAATTGAGCAGCTTAAATAATATGATTTTTAGTTAGCTTAAATTATACAACTTTAATATTTTCAACTTATCAATACAGTTTTCTCGATACTTTAATTGGTTTAAAATTAAAAAAATACATAAATACTGTTTTATGGAATTTTATATCAAATTCAAAGTCAAAATTCAAATTCTTTTGTTTTTTTATTATAACATAAACATTTATGCATAAATTTTATCAAATTTTTAAACGGAGAATCATTTAAATTCAATCGTGCAAATGTCACAACTCAAACTTATTCAACAAGCATAACAAACTTTCGAGTAAAATCCACTCTAAATTTCAAAGTTGACATGTGATTTTAAGTTTAAATTTAAATTTCATCTTCATAACTCTTTGAAATTTATAATTTTTCGATTGAATATTCAGATGACTTCATGTTATTGTAGTTGATACACACACACACACATTTATATATATATATATATATTAGAAGGAAATACGTTTATTTCACCGTGTATGTTTGATAACGTGTTTCTATTCAAACTTGTAATGATTCTGCGAGAATGAACAAATTCTGTCAGTTCATTTTCCAACTATTATGTGGTTTGCCACAGAACTATACAAACAGTTATCTAGATTTAAATATTACAGGCACAGTAGATATAGTATGAATTAGCAGCTACAAATTCAAAACGAGATCTATCGAACTTATATATCGTAAAAAAGTCTACTTTGTGTTAAAATTTCAAGTTTTTCAACTTAACATGTTTAAAAAGGTAATATTGTTATCATTTTGATTTTTTTTATAATGTTTTTTATAATTAAGATATCCGGAAATATATCCCCATATATACATAAAAACTAATGGGACCTTCTTTTTGAGATTTTCATTTGTGAGCCGTGTATAAGCTATCGTTAAATAGTTTGTTTTTTTTATTAATTACATAGTCATTTTATTTAATTATGATTCTAAAGGTAGAATGTCGACAGCTGGGGCCTGTCGACTACACTGTAATAACAAACTGCAAAATCGTAGTACATTTTGCAGTAAATTTAATACAGAATTGAAGTATAACTCCAATTTTGCAGTATATATCGAAGTTTGGCTTGAAAAATGAAGTTTTTTTACATAATTTTTCCACAGTTACTGCAAATTTAAAGTATGAACACATTTTTTCTCTTTAAAAAATAGATTAGCAGTTAAAATCAAAGCAAAAATGCAGTTCTAACTTCAAAAGTAAAGTACACCGACGCTATCGGCTCGGTAGAAAAGTTAGGTTAGATGATCGCCGAATATGTGACTGTGTAATTTACTTGTATGACAATACTTGTAATATCTAATGTAGCTTTGCGTTAATTAATTAAAAAAGATAAAAGCTGCGAGATTTTATGTTTGACAGAAACAATATGAATTTAAATAACTATTGGTGCCAATTGAAGGAATAAAAATGAATCGGGTAAACAACTTGTAATATTTATCTCTAACTGAGAATAATGTCTTTAAGAATTATGCAACAAAAGAAATTGCTTTATTATTGTTAAATGTAATTTTCATTAGGTTTTAATCAAAATGTAAATATCTTGGATATTTCAAACAAATTCAAGTACAAAACTTTTACCTAACCTAATCAAGTCGAACTGTATTTTTGAAGTATGAAAGTAGAATTTTCAAGCTCAAATTTGAAATGCCAGTAAACTTACTTGCAACTAGATCAAGTAAATTTACTGCATTTTTGCAGTTTTTATGTACAGTGTTCTTGGTGCCTCTACCTTATAAGGTAGAAAAAAGAACAAAACTGTAATTTATATTACATAATGTTATCAAAATGTAAGATTATTTTTCATATATGCCAAAACGTACATTAGTAACGAATGTAATATATATTTCTCGTTTACATGATTAAAAAATTACTTTTTCTTATTAAAATAAATTTTCGATCTTGAAGTGATTTTTGATTGAAATTTTAGATAAAATCAATTGTAATCCATCTAGATGATAGAATATAAAGTTTACCGAGCAATGAATCGAAAATGATGACGCACTCGGGCGTGCATGTCACTCAATTATCTTCATAACACTTACATTACTAACTTTATGAGTCTAATATTGGGAAATATTAATTAGCGTATGTGTACACATAGCTACCAATCGCGTTGGATTTCTAGTATTGTAGCAGAGTAGCTACTAATTGGAGCATACCGTTAATGCGATTTTGTGCGGTTTCCACGACGAAACGTAATTAAGCTGCGTGTACACGAAATATGTTACACCGTTCCTATCGAGGGAGCAGGTATTATTACGTGAATCGGAAACGATGACCTTTATCCATGCAGCTTTGTGTTACACCACTGCGCTACATTCTGCGGTCCGGCATTCGAAAATTAAAACTCTAAATCGAATCACCGAGTGCACTCTTTGTGCTGGATACACATTTTTATCACAAGCACGCGATATAATCGGGTATTAATTTTTCATGAATCCAATTTTTAAAAATTATATTCAAACCTTTTGAATTCGACTTTAATGAAGCGTACTTTTTAATTAAAAAATAACTTCTTTGAATGTGATAGTTAAGTTTTGAAACCCAAATTTATTGCCAAATGTGCATACACTGAATTTGGAGTAAGGTACCTGTTTTTAAATTTAATTTTAGAAAAATAAATTGTGCGCTGCAATAACTCTTTGTCTACAATTTCCTAACGAAATAGGGAATACGAATGATCGTAGACGAGATCAATACGTTGATGATACGGGTCTGGAAGACCGCTAAACATATCTTCCAAAATCCCGCAGGTGCATTTTGGTTACGTTTGGCTCACCAGAAACCACTTGACTGTGATTAATTACAAGAGTCTCGGACTAGATAAACCATTCTCGACGAAATATTCTCGGCGTGTGCATTCAATCTCTCCCCAATTCTTTGCTTGCTTAATGACCTGAAAATTATCAATCTAATGAACAAACATTCTTAATTTTGTGATAAAATTAATTTCGATTAAAAATTACATATTTTAAGAGAATCTTTTTAAATTATCTTGAATGTGTTATAAACTTTATCTTTAAACAAAATTAAAACAGAAAAACAGTACCCACACTGGGAAAAATAATAAGTCAAATTAACCTAAAAATAAGTTGTATGGGCTTAAAAAAACAGTTTGTACAAGCTTATAACAAAAAGCAAACATTTAAATCTGTTGTAACTTAGTCATACCAAACGCTGTCAATTTAAGAAATTAAGCTGGATAACAAAAGCTGAAATGACTCGGTGTATGACACTAACGAAACTTGTTGGTACTGCTGAACTAAATTAGTACTGCTGAACTAAGAAGGTTATGTTGACATCTTATTTGATGTATATATTTTTATTTAAATAATTTTTTTTAATTTGAAATTTAAATTTAATAATAAATTTATTATTAATAATTATTATTAAAATTATTATTAACAATAATAATTTTTATTAATATAAATTAAATTAATAATAATTATTATAAATTAATTTTAAATTATAATATAATTACTTTTGACTAAAGATATTAATTAATTGACAAACGCAAATAGTATTAAAAATAGATTTTTAATTTTCAAATTTAAAGCAGATATAATGCTTGTTTGTATTGAGTTTAATTT
>JABFPM010003227.1:0-14757 GCA_022817325.1 Idris sp. 1 HC-2018
GTTATACTCATATAAGTATAACTGCAATTACAAATAATTTATAATTAAAATATAAATTGTACATGAAACTTATACATAATTTATATATAATTTTGTATCTTATCCCTGATAAAGTATGAATTATAATTCTGGAGAATTATATTTTCCTCGATATAAACTGTTGAAGTTTGTTCTTTTTTCTAATTTGTTGAAATAATTTAATGTTTTGTTGCATGAGTTATTGATAATAAAAGTACTTATGCTTTTATTAACTTACAAATTAATTGCTCTTTCAGCAAATGAACGAGTTCACAAACATGTATAGCTACTTAAAGGTGATGAGCGAAAGCAGTCATGAAAATATGTCAGGTAGATATTATGAACTAGTTATATTATGATTTCATTAGGAAAATTGGAGTAGGATTGTGTTTCGTAAAATTAAAAGCTGACAATTAGTGATTTTTTTATCTTGATAAACAAATTTCATTTTTCCAATTTTATCATTATAATGTTTGACGGCAAATTGATAAGTTTGATTTTGCAAATAAATTACCAACATCTGTATAAACATTTTGAACATATTTTTTCATCCAAACAAAACATACATGTATTGATACATCCAAGCAGGCATTATCCTTTTGACCTGCATACCATAATCGATTTAATGGTAACACTCAAAGAATAATATCAACAATAGGAAAACAGTCAACACAACCATTATATTCTTTGAATTCTGTTGCTAACTTAAAATGATTATGATTTTAATTTATTTTTAATTCTAAATAATGTAATAGTGGCAAGTTAATTAATTTAAAAATATTATCCTTGAAAATTAACTTTTAATCATTTTTTAACAATGTGCTTCTTTGTTTTGAACAGGAAATCAAAAAGTAACATTATTTTCCGAAGCTGAAAAGGACGAGAGCCCAGAGGATTATTGTTTTCCCCGACCTCTGAACGAGGCATATTGTATACCGCCAGCGGCCAGACCTATTGCAACTTCCATTAATCCAGTTCTGCCAACTCAACTGACATCACCAAATGTGACATTCAGCTCCTCGTTGGAAGCAAATTATTCAATAGCACCGACCCCTCAACCCATCAACGACTTGATACCGGCTCCACCCAACAACAACCTTGACTCATCACTACAAGGCTATTTAGAAATGAGTCCTGCCGGTAAATGCGATTTCTATAAATCGATCGTTATGAAAATTGCATTGCTATTTTTGGCAATCATTCAATCCAGAATTTTATGATTTTCTTTCGTCACTTTTTATGCTTCATTCCACTTGATTGAATTTAACTGTCAAATCTTATCAAAAAAGGTGATCCCAAGAGCTTTTCTTCTTGAATGCATAAACAACCTAATTTCTCATTGAGAAGTTAAATTCAAGTTATTTGTGTAAAATTAAACTTAACATTTTTTTTTCTTAAACCAGAAAACTTAAATTTGCAAAACATTCACTCTATTAGTATTATTGATTGAAATTGAAATGAAAACGTCTATTTCTTTTGAAATTCGTTGGATAAAGATACAAAAGAATACTCTCTAAAAATAACTTATTGGATTTGTCTTTTACGAATACGTGCGTTGTCGTTTTATATTTTCTTTAATGGCAATACAGATGCAACTTAGTTTTTAGAATAAAAAAGAATAATGGAGTTAATTTCTTTTTTCATTCATAACTGAGGATATCGATTAATTTGATTCCTTTTTTTTAAATTAAAACTACATTTTTACAAACAGAAATAAAAGAAATAGATAAACATTTTAGTTACTTCATTTGCAGGACCCAAAGCATCCTCTACAACGTCTTCTTCTAGAGTCGGCACACCAATTCTCAAACGTCAAGACAGCTTTCAATCAGTTAAAGATGATTCGCATTATGGTACTCATTCTTTGAAACGCATTCATAATCCAAAACCAGTAGAACACACTGAACCACAGGACGAATTATTGGAAATTATAAACGACTTCAAGAATAAAATATTCACAATTGATGAGATGGAAAGACTCGTTGAAAACTGGCGAAATAGAAATGATGTGAAACAAAGTTTTAAAGACAAACAGAGACAGCTAAACGCTATGAGAGAAGAGTACGAGAGGATACAAAAAAAAATTAAGGATGAAATGAAGATGCCAACTCCATTTGATAGGATTAAAAAGTTCTTTGGCAAAGGAAAAAAAGGTGGAATTTAATTTTATTAATGGCAGAGTTATTTTGAAAACATTGATTAAGCAGCATTTTACTTGTTTTTTCTTCAATTTTTGCAGATAATCAGACTGATCAAAGCAAACGTAATTTTGCAAATGGTTCTTCTGAACACAGACCAGTCAGTAGTTTGAGTTTACACAGTGTTTCAAGTAAGTTTGTGGATTTTCTATTCGTTTATAAATGATGATAATAATGAAGATATTTTATATGTCATTATTACTATTATATTCCAGGTTCATCTTCTTCAGGTCGAATGAGTACTGTCAGCGGTTGCAGTGGAATTAGCTTAGGAGATAGTGGAACCCATTCAGATGCTGAAGATAGAAGAGTAATTTTTTTTCTTTTGAATTATTTTTGAAGGCCAGATTTAAAGTCTTTTAATACCTTGAGAATTTTTTTAAATTTAAACAGATTTCTATATTACTTTTAATTTAATGAGAAATATAAATATTAATTTTTAGCTACAACATTCAACTGGTGGTCTTCTTTCATATGAAATTCCACCTACACCAAAACATATTAGATCGAGATTTGCGTCAACTCATAACAAACACGTAACAACTTCTCAAACAGCAAATGATGATTTTGATTTACAACGCTCCGAAGTACAAAGAACTTTTGTGCATGACAAGGAATTTTGTATTGAATTTCCACCACCAGGACCTACTTCTAATAATAGTGAGTTTCTGAGATTAATTTAATGTAATCTTAAAACAATATTCCAACATATATTTTACCAGAATATTTCTTTCGAAATTTGAATTTTCTTTATGTCACAATAAAGACTTGTTTGTTCACATAATATTTTTCATAACATTTTGCAGCTCTTGAATCCAATGGAACGTCAAAAGAATTGAAGTCATCTGATTTCCTGGACCTAAGTGAAATCGATATTCCAGATAACCGACAAAATATTGAAACTTCTAACAAAGGAAAGTGTTATGCAAATATTGATGTCTCCCAAAACACGATATCACCACTACCTCCACCGCCAAATATGTGTATTCCAAAGGAATACATAAATTCTGAAGTTATTTTCAAATCAAACATGGAACCTTCGTCGAAAACTGTCGAAGCTAGAGAAGATGAAAAGAAAACAGCAGAAAAAGATAAAGAAGAAATTGAACAAATTGGAGAAGACGTAGTCGATTTTGGAACAATTAAAGTTCCAGATTATATGAACTTGTGTCCATCAAATATAAGTAAAAAATTAGAGCAAGCACCGCCAGTACCACCGAGGACTGAGTACATTTAATGTAACATCTACTTGAAATAGTGCAATCAATATTGCGTTCAAAGTTGAAGAGGATTTTTTATTGCGATCATCCATCCAAATATTGACTGTATTACTGTAGAAAAATAGTTTGTAATAGTATCTGATAGAGGAAGTTGTTACAGAAAGATTGGTGATGATGAAAAGTCGCAGTTGACGTTGGAAAAATGTTGTCTTAAAAATTGTTACAATTGAAGAATTGAGATTCAATCGTTATCGATGAAAGATTTGAGATATTTTGTTTAAATGTATGAATAAATCATTTTAAAAAACTAATTTGTTTATAAATGAAAATATTATATAAGAAAAATAATAGTTCAATAAATAATCTATTTTTAGATTTATATAGTTACTTAAACTACAACTTTCCTCGTTAAATCATTGTGAAAAATATAATTATAGTTTTATATCAGCTATTTAAATATTGATATAAACAAAATATTACTGTTCACTTACTCTTGTGAACAGTTTTAATGCCACCTATTGAAAGTGCCTAAAAATTATAAGAATGTATAATATTTTTGTAATAATTGTTTAGTAATTCACATCTTATTATATGCAACTAAAAACTCATATCTTTTAATCGACGTATTAATAGTTTTATATTAATTTCGAATAAAGACTGTATATTTTATAAATTGTATACATTTATTTTACTATATATACATTTTATACTAATAGTACTGTTGCTTTTATATACACACACATGCAATTTCTAAATTCCAAATTACGAAAACTAGTTTTGAATTTATTATATATAATTAGGAAATTTAATTTTTGTTCTACTTTAGATGTAAAATAACATATATATATATATATATAAAGCAACAAATAATTAAGACTTGTTAGTTTGTACGATTTGGATTGATCCACAAATATACATGGCTAGCTTGAACCAAAACCAACTTTTTTGTTGGCTTTAACTGCCAAAATGTTTATAACAACTCTTTTTTCCTTTCTATTATAACATAACATATAATTATAAGTAGTAATAAATGGTAGATAATTAACTTTTTAATTCAAATGTAACCTTCTAGGGTTGTTTTTAAATTAAATCAATTTAAAATAAATCATCATGAAGTTTACGAAATTAGTATTATCTTTGTATAAGACAATCAAGTATACTTGATTATATACTGAAGAAAGTAGTTTTAAAAATGTATTGCTAATTTATCAATGATTGCTTCTATTTTAAACAATGAATTATGTAAGTTTAATCTGAAGGACGTTAATTAACAATAAATTGTAAATGTCTCTTTATCTAGTATACGTTTTATTCTTCGTTTCAAATGTACGTAATTCAATTTTTTTACCTTTATATGTTTAATGAACATTAAATTTACGAAATTATTTTATATTGAATGTACTAAGACAATTTAATATTATATGTGTCTCTGTGGTCTTAAAGAACTCCTAAGTATTAATTCATACGTTATGCATTGTATTTATTTAGTACCGAATTGCATTTAATAACTGTGTGTTTTAAGTTATTTTTACATACTGCTTTTCTTTATAATCTAAATTTTTATAATTATATTTATAAACTTGATATTAAATAATTTAAAACTGCAATATTTTTGGTTTTAATTACAATCCCAACGTAATAACAAATAAAAACAGTATTTATGCATAAAATCGTAAAACAGTATTTATTATACAATTTTTATTTCAGATAATTTTTATTTCATTTTTCACAATCGACTTTTTTATATAAAAATAACTGAAATACATTAAGTCAATTACATTATTTCATTAAAATGTTATACTTTTATTATTGTATTCCTTGGTGGACTGTAAAGTAGAAATTGTATTAGGTTTCATTTGAATAAAGTAAATTCCAAATGTGAACCATATTTTAGACTCTGTTTGATTTTAATTAAAAGATATGAATAAATAAGAGCAAGTATAAAAATATATATTATAATGTATAAACAAATTATCTATAATGCAAACGTTTTTTAATGCAGAATAATATTTTATATTTTAAATAGTTATACTGTAACTATAAATAAAAATATATAATTTTTAATAAAAATATAAATTTATAATTAAAAAATGTGACATATGCTTGAAGAAAAAAAGTTTCCAACTCATAATGTAAGTAAAAGATGTAACCAATTTTCATTTTTTTTCATCAGTACATAAATACAACTAAAAATAAATATTTTATGTGAACTGTATAATTTGTTTAACACAAATATTACAATATTGTCGATGAAATTAAGTTTTCAATTTCTTTCTAATAATACAGCTTTTGAAACGTAAAATTAGTTGATTTGTTTAATACATTGAACCGTATGTGTTTAATGTTTTTCTTCGTCTATTAAACGTGTCACTGCGAGCGAGGAGAAAGTTTAAAATCAGTAGTTAGTGATATATGAGCTCTGACAAATTACAAATCCCTACAACATGTATTTTCGATTTTCATTGTAATCCACTTTCAGTTCACGTGAAACCTCAAGTACGGCAGATGAGTGGGATATTGCCAACTATATATAAGCACTCTCAAAGCAATGTTTTGCATTTTATCACACGCTCATCGGCACATCGAATGCTGATACAAGTTTCCTCAAAAGTGCATCGCTCAAAATCTACTGTGCTTTTTTTTGTAGTCAATATTTTTTGTACAACTTGACGCTCAACACTGATATAAAAAAAGTATAACAAAAATGTAAAGTGGTTTTTGTTTCTTTTTTTTTTTTTTGTTATTATGTTATAATTAAATTTAAAAGATTTAATTAACAAGGTATATATATTTAGAAATATAAATTTGTCTGATTTATTATATAATATAAAGTGATGTATATTCATTGTAGAAATGAAGATGAATTTGTTTCGAGATTTGATGCTGTCAGTGATGTTTGGCGGCATTTCTTGTCAAGGAGCGACTAATTTATTACCCACAAATTTGGGAGCTTGTCCACCATTAATACCGGTAAACATTTGTTCCCGTTCTTGTCTCTCTGATTCCAATTGTCCTCGTCTAGAAAAGTGTTGTCCAACTACTTGTGGTGGAACTTTGTGCTCGAGGCCAGTCACTTCTAGACATCCTATACAAGCTCGTGAGTTATAGAATTATGCAATTAATTGCAGATAATTAACGTTCATTAAAAATGACATTGTCATTCAAACCTTTGCACATTTGCAGTTCATTTTTCATGCACTAGTGGAGTTAATTATCTTGTTAAATCCCTTTATTTCCGTCCGTTATTGATTATCATGAGAATAATAATTTTCGTATGATCATACGCAAATGTGTACATACAGTTTTAATTATGAAATTAATTAACCTTGTTTTTAATTTAAAAATGTTTAATATATAGTGCATTATTGTTAAAAAATTAAAGAAAAATTCAAAAACTATCTATAATAAATTTACATTTAATATTTATCTAGAATTTTCTGATGTTTATTTTATACTGTTGACACTGATATTTTTGCAAGACACGGATTTATTAATATAATTGATTAAATTTCATTTGAAAAAAATCATGCATTTCACGATATTCAAATTACATGAAAAATCAATTAATTAAATTTCAATAACATTAAAATACATTTTACCTATAGCTGAATTTAATACAAGTTTTAGTAAAGAAAAAAAGTATCATGGTAATTAATTAATACATGGATGAATTCAAATAAATTTTTTTTGTACGTATAATTTGAAAGAATAAGCAATCAATTATAATTTGATTAGTTCAAACGCAAAAGTTTAAAAATATTCTTTTCTTACTAATTTATATTCCAAATTACATTGGGAGAAATGGACTGTCAAAATAGTAGTCTTGACTGTTACTATTACGGCGCGAACTGTACATTTCTACGATCTTTAGACTGTTACAAGATTTTTGCAAGAAAATAAGTGTTATACAAAACAAATTCGATTTAAAAAAAGAAATCAATTAAAATTAATTAAATTTTATTTAATCAATCAAAGTTAATTAAATAATAATATAATACATTTAATACGTTTATAATACGCTTAACTATTTAAATGTAATATATTCGTCATAAAAGTTAACAAAAAGAATTGTTGCAGGTTATGCCATGATGATTTTTAATTTAAACTTAAAAAACAATTTTTTTTACTAAATTGATTTACTTACATACATTAACATTGAAATTGTTATGGATTTGTTTTACAGTCCATGAATCGTAGAAACTTACAGTCCGCGCTGTAATAGTAACAGTCAAGACTGCTATTTTGACAGTCCATTTCTCCCAGTGTACTTTTTCTTAACTTTTTTTTTAAACAAAGTTTTTAACTTTAAAGTTTAAAAGTAAAAAACTAAAATTGAGTCAATTAAATTTCACGTTTAAATGTATCACATTCACTTAAAAGATAAAATGTTTTTATTTGAACTTCAGGACAGTTTCGTCAGAGTGAACATAAAGATTGCTATCCGCGGTCTAGAGCATCATATCAAAACTGGAAAAACGCCAATGAAATAATTTATACTTCACCTCCAATTACACGAACTGACTCGTATATAATCAACATTAATCGAATGAAGGGTAACAGAAAGAAAATGTATTACAGGTTTAACAACTATCGTTATAAAGGAAAATATGAACCGTTAGGAAAATATATTGTACCCTACCATAAAAGTAAATTCGGCAACACATATTGGGACAATCGAATTGAAAATTACGATGAACCAAGACCAGTTTCTTATGGAGCAAATTTCAAAAATTATAACAGCGATGCCGATTACTATGACAGCCATAATAATTACGATCACAATCATAATCACTGTCCAAATAATGATCGACACCAAAACATTCCTCCGACGAAAATTGAAATTTCTCGTGAAAAAATTTTACCCTACATAGAAAAATCGACAGAACCTTACAGAAATCCAAAGAATAATTTAAATAGTAACATTAATATAGTACAAAGTCGTGAAATCATTTCAGATTCAAAAAATCAATTTAATTTAAGATACGCGCATGATTATCATAACAGAAATTTTAGAGATCCTACGAATAACATTGATGTGAATATAAAAGAACTGAGTGTAAAGTCACCTGTAAATATCGCAAAATTAAGTAACGTGGATGAAACGTCAAACAATAATGATAATGAACTGAGTCAGTGTCCGTGTAAAAGAGTAATTCACAAGCCAATCAAGCAAGTGACTATCTACGCTACCGGGGAATTAAAGCGAGAAGAAAAAATGAACGACAATAATAATAATACTGTTTCACATGTTTCATTCGAACCTTTCACGGTGATCAATATTGAAACAATTCAGCTTGATATAAATCAAAGTAATTGATTGTTGTTTTGTTGCTTTTGACTGCACATGCAAATATTCATAGAGCTGCACAAATTTTTTCGTGTCAATATTTCGTTTTATAAATGCATACTTTCAAGTGTTAATTAATGCATTTTATTCGATAAAAATATATCCAAACACTTTGTGAAGAATAAAATGAACATATCATTAATGAATTTCCCAAATTTATTTAATACAAAACAAATATTTTAACTTGAAAAATGCATTTAATTATAATTCAAACATTTCATTCAATTCAAATAAAAAATTTAAACTCATAAGTTATTAATTGAAGTTTTAATATTTTATATTGCAGCTAAAGCAGGATCCTGTCCAAGTAAGTTAGCAGGAAAATGGATTTGCTCATCGACGTGTACTGTTGACGGTGATTGTCCTGGCAATAAAAAGTGTTGCAGAAATCGTTGTGGAGCCTTCATCTGCGAAGGAAGTGAGGTTGAAATTATTCCATCAGTGGAAATTCCTGTGACCGAGTCTTCAAAACTATTTAACGAAGGCTCCGCAACAAACACAGAAAGTATATCTGTTCCTATCAATCCATTATTAATTAACAGAAATAATAATTATGACAATAACAACAACAACTATTACAATCACAATTATAATAATAATAATAATCCATATTTCAATAATTATAACCCATTACTAAGTAACAACAATCACAGTGTATATAATAACTATAATGGTTACGACGAATATAATGGTTCTTATAACCATAACAGTAATTACAACAATCTCATGAGCGATTATAATAATCATAATGTTAATTAATAAAATTTAAGATAATTATGGTAAATTTAAGTTATTTTAAATATTTAATTTAAGTTTTAAACTAGTTTTGTATCTACGCATAAGTTGAAATTTGTAAATAAAATAGTAATGTTTCTTAAATATATATTATAATTTTTGTATACTATCCATAGATTTAAGATCTTTTCTTTTGTACATCAGTATTAAATTTTCTTTTTATCTTGCAAACGATAATATACACCAAGACATTATCTTTACATTTTGATAAGCTTCAAAAGATTATCAGATAATCAGCAGAATCCTACTAAAATGTATAATGTCAGGGCAATATTTATTTTTGCTTTACAGAAATATTCTTAAACCAATTGTTATCATTGAAAGTATTTCCAATTTCGATCGTGACATCTTTTATCGGATGCGAATCAAATTTCACAAATGGTTTTGTCTATCAGAAGAGAACGAGTATTTTCTATTCAACCTTTATAAGCTAAAAATCGGCTTAAAAGAAAATTCATTTATCATTATCGAATCATACTTTTAAAGTAGCTAAATAAAATACGAAATAAAAAGAAATGATGGATTGTCAAAATAAAACTTGTTTATGCTACAACGGTCAGCTGCAAATGTATTTTCTAAACTCCAAGCTCATTTTTTTAAATTATTCAGTTTTTGATAAAAATAAAACTGAGATTTGAAGTGAATGAATGTATTTTTGTGTATAATTTCTGTAAAAGGTAATATTAATTTTATATTTTTAATTATTTTCGTAAGTATAATCAACACGAGTTCTAACTTAGTAGGTTTAAATACTTTTTATTCAAGTTTTCTTGAAGTTTATACAATTTTGAGAACTTCAAAATACATCGACTGTTTAAAGTTTAATAAAAAAGTTATATATATATTTTTTTAAAGCAAAAAATTGTAACTTTTTACGGTGTAGGTGAGTGCTTACGAGTATTGTGGACGTTAGGAATTTTTTTTTTTTTTTTTTTTAATGAAAGCATTGATGAAATCAAATGTTCAAATAAAAAAAGATTTATTTACATAGATGTAAATATTTAAAAAGCAAAATAAAGTGTTCAAGTAGAATAATTAATCAAGAAAAACTTTTAACTGGAATTAGAAATCGTTTAATTTAAATCTTTAAGAATTTTAAAAATAATAAAGGAGATGAAATAAGTAAGTTATTTTTATACAAATACAAAAATTGTAATTATAATAATAATATTGAAGAAAAGATTACTTTGTTAAAAAGCAGACTAATTCAACTGTATTTTTCATACTCTATTAGACTCTAGTGAAAACTACATGACAAACTGACAGTTTATTTATGCAGCAAAGATTTATCGACATGAACAAATTTATTTTTGGAACGGAAATGGAAAAGTTCAACAAGAACAGTACTCATTATGTATTTCGACGTTTTTACGCAAAACGTTACATTTATTTGACACAATTCTTGTACACAATAAAGTGCGCAGAAAAATATTCATGACAGAGAGCCATTGTAATTATAATAAATACGCAATAAAAAAAGATGTATGTATAATAAATATATAATTATATATAAACCTGAATAATATCAAGTGTGTGCAAAGATTGTTCGTCGTTGCGCGTTCCATTTTATAGATATGTCATTGTATCTTTTTTCTCACATTTTTCATTTTTCTATTTTTGTTTACAAATTTTTATAATTCCATAAAACACCATAACAATATACTGCTCATAAAAAACCTTACATTTATATGACCAAAATATACATGGCTCCACAATAAAGTCTGAAATCAGAAAACGTGTATTGTTTTCGTAAATTGTGCAAATTCAATTGTACTTAAGAACATTTAATAATTAAAAAATTGATCACTAAATTAATATTAACTGTTTTTTGATAAAATTTTGAAGTGAAAACGATACTTCGAAAAATCATTTTATTTACATATCAAAAATCTCTCGCCAATGTATAATATTTTTTAATAATTTCTACAAAATTTTCTATTGAAAATGTTTCGCAAGAGAGGTTTTGAAATTGAAAAATCATTAACATTTCAAGATTATCGGACACTGAATTGAATAATGAACAATCAAGAAAGTTTAACTACGAGTTCTCTGAAGAAAAAGTTGTTGAAAGAATTTACATCTCACGGCTGACAGTTTAACACCGTTTTGAATGAGAATTCCACGAGGTATTTTTTTTAACTTTAGTTACTAAACATATCCATCAAACGTCGATTCGTTTCAACTAATAACTATTTTTCTAGACATATTAACGTCGAACACGGTGATTTTAAAAAAGTAAATGTTTTGAGAGTAGACTTTTATTTTAATATATAATTTTTCTTTGTTAGCTTTTTTTATTGCACTGTCATGTATCACGTGTCAATTTTACACAACCAGACCTTTAAATTTGAAAATATTATTTTAAAATATATTTATTTATTTTTCTTTGAATCCCTATAAATATTAGTCCAATAATTATTTAAAGTTGATCAAATAGTTAACATTTAGCAAGAATGTATACTTTTTTATTCAGAAATTATAATTTATAAGAAATATTTTAAAGGATCTTATTTACTAGCAACAAAACATGTTCTTACATATGTAATAAATAAAGATATATTGAAAAAACAGTTTTAAGTTTTCAATATTTTCTATTTTTCACTTTACAGAAAGGTTCTAAAATATTCAACACTATTCATAAATAAATGAATCTTGTGTAAGCAAAGTTTGAAAAAAAGACTCAGTTGTTCAACAAAATTTAATCGATACAAAAATTCACTGCTTTATTTTGATTACTTTAATCAAGGAATCAACTTGCAAAATAAATGATAATATAACATTGAATAAAACAATTAATTATTTACTGTTAAATAAATTACAATGTAAATTAAGCAATTGTGGAGACAAAACTTGAAGTAATTATTGAACGTTATTTCCAAATGGGATTATATTTAAAAATAATTCATAATTTCTAAAATCAAAACTATTACAAATAAAGTTGTACAATGTTCTGAGAACACGTATATACGCACACATATACAATTCCTATAATGTTTAATAAAATAGCTTTATTTTATTATTTGAATTTGGATAACTAACATTTTATAGAAACCAAAAATTTGATTCAAATAACCAATATTAATTGATTCAATAAATATTTCGTATGTATATGTAAGTCGAACAGATGTTAAATACGTCGATAAAAAAATGTCACTACTTTTTTTCATTTTTTTTACTCTTTTTATATGATGGACAACAATAAATCAGAGTGATTTTTATTTTATTGCACTTTTTGTAATATTTGTAAATATATGTTTTTAGGATTGTCACGTTGGATGGCTATACGTACATGTATATATTTATTTATGTGTAATACAATTTCTTTATTTTGTTAACTGTTTTTTTAAATAGTTTTCTAAGACACGCCTGCAGTCGCTCTTAATATTAAGGACACTTAACTTTGTAGTCGTCTCCTAACAATGATAAATAGCCACATTAAATGTCAGATATAACAGTTACTTTGATAATGTTATACTTGATCACACTCATTTGTTTTCTTGGTTCTTATTTCTTTTTATTGTGACTGCCATCTGTTTCTGTTTTATTAATAATCATAAACAAAAAATTAATATATAATTATACAAACGATAAAATATATAAATTACTTATTTCTTGCAACTGTAAAGGGGCTGTCCATAAATTACGTAAGGCCGTGTAAGCAAGATATACATACGATTTTTCATGAAACAGACAGACGCATAGTCTTTGTTATTGAATTATTAAATTTCCTTATGTAATTTATGGACAGCCCCAAATATAAATTTAATTACTTTCATTTGCATATACTAGGATATATTTCTTGAACTGATGTGTTTGATTTGTATATTGTTAACTGTACCTGCAAAAAAATTTGTCTGATTTGATACTTTTCACAGTTTTTGGCATTACAAAATGTGTCTTTTTCATAAACAAAGGAAATTTGAAATGTGGTTTTTCCATTTGATCCTTTAGCTGAATTCAAAGTGTCCGAAAATGTAATTAGTTTAAGAAAACGACTTCCGACTTTCGAAAATCTTATAAACAATTTGAATGTCTCTCAAATCTTTTGCTTTAATTATAAATCTTTTTAAATTACGATTTTTTCAGAAAAAAAATTTTGATTTCAAATTGTTTTAATATTTTAAGCTCAAAATGTTTATATAAGAAAAGACGTAAGATAAAACTTAATTATCAAGAGAGACTACTCAAACTGTTTTACATGATTTTTTATTTTCAAATAAACCTGGAGTAAGTATTAGATTTATTATTAAAGTACATTAAAGTTTTTTGTCTACTAACAATTTTCACCAATTTTTTTTAATATATATATATATATATATATATATATTTATGTATATGCTTACTTGGAGGTAATTATACAAACACTAAATTTCTGTGCTTTCTGACACGCTCGCCAACTTTTACCCGCCAGCGGGTTTATGCCATACTTTATATGACCCAGCGGGCGTATTAGAAGAATCACTTTAAATGCTATATTTATTACGAAGAAGTAATTCATTACACATTTATATAACATTGGAAATATTAGAAATATAATTATATTTCTTTATTTACTACTATATCACTTGTTAATAATACAATTTACTCCGGTTTTTATATTTATTTTTTTTTCTTTTAATTCATAAAGATTATTCTCATTTTATTTCAAATACAGTTGTCAAAATATATTGAATAAAATTCAGTTGTTGTTAAAGTTTACTTGATTATTTGTTTAAATTCATTAAATAGTTTGATATTTTTGTAATGCTTTGAAGACTTAAAAATAATAATGAAATGCGGAATTATATTTTTATATTAAAAACTGCAAATAGTTAAACGTATAATACTGAGGCTAAAAATTAGTTTATACATTTTTCGAATAACACATTAATTATAAATAATTAACCATAAATACATTTAATAAATAAACTTGATAAATAGTATATTATGCATCATGGAAGTTATACATTGTTTTACTCCGGCGAGGAAAATTCGGCAATTTTTATGGCTCGTATCGCGAGGTTGAAACAATGTTTTGCTCCCAAGGTGCATACTATATTTTATGTCACAAGAGCAGAAATCGAGCTGTTTTATAAACTCGTTTGCAGGAGTTTAACAATGTCAGCCTTAAACGAGGAAGTAAGACAAAAAATGTTTTAATTAACTTCAATACAATCGATTATTAAAATTAAAATATAAC
>JABFPM010003228.1:0-14755 GCA_022817325.1 Idris sp. 1 HC-2018
TATCACATTTTTTTGCTAATCATTTTGCATGTTTCATTTAGGATGTCTGGAAACGGTATTATTTAAAGCGTAAAATGCAAACAAACAACTGATTCATAATTTTTATAAGCTTTCAAATTTTGATGAGTAATAATGAAAACTTTAATTTATCGATCTTAATGTACGCCTGATACTATTTTCAATTACATAACATAATTCAACTTAACAAAATTAATTTTCAAAAAATAAAACTTAAACAATATTTTTATACAAGTATAATAACTTAATATTTTTGTCACTATTTAATATTTTGTTACCATTTTTATGACAGTGCAAAGAAAAAATAAAATATCGTCGAGCATGTTAATGATTAATGTGTGTTACAGAAAAAAGTTAGCTGTTACAAATCCGGATTATTTTGATATATTTGCCTAAGGATAAATGTGAACAAAAATGGGAGATTAATTAATTGATTATATGAAAATGTTTTTTAAAAAATGACGCGTGAAAACGTTGATGAAGACAGAATGTTCGTATAAAATATACATCACTAGTTTGAACAAAGTTATAATCAAACTGACATTTGATTAATTAACGTGTATTGAATTCATATATAAATTAACGACAATGGTATGCGTATATAACATGTAAAAAATTAAAGTCACTCGTGTTGCACAATAAATCACTCAATTTCGACAAATTTTGTAGGCTTCAAACATTTAGATTAATTTGATGTTAATGACAATTTTAAAATAAAACTAAAAACTTATCTTAACAAAAAGTATAAAAGTACAAAAGCTAAAATTATTATTTCTTTTTTTTCCATGTAAAATATTATTTCTAGCCTTCAGTTAAAAAACAGTCGTAAGAATAAAAAATTTACAAGACCTAACCACAGAAGGAGCAACGTTTTTCTTCTCTCACTATATACAAATTGAATCTTTTCACCTCCATTAAAATCGCAAAGAGATTCAAAATCTCCAGCCACAAAAAAAGAAAAAACAAAAAAATATCCCTTTGCAACAAAGTGACTAATCAATAGTCACAAAAGGTTGCTCTCAAACAATTATTTGCTAATCAAATAAGAAAGAAAAAAAAACTTTCTCCAAACTGTCTTAACTAATGCCAATTAACTCTCTCTTTCTCTCTAATATGAATATCTCTCTCACAACCTCAAAGGAATTACAGCAGCTTGAAAATGCTGTTTATCTTTCTTGCACACAGCTTTTGACTTGGATCTCATTTCAGCAGGAAACTTAGGAAGACAGCATATATATATATATATATCTAAACGAGGACCTCGAGACTCTCCCGGGAGCGAGCCTTCTGCTGGCTGGATTTGTTCACGTTGCTCACCTGGACGATCATGGCGACCGATTGGCAAGCGGATTCCGCGGACGTGGCAGGCGGCCTCACCGCAGGCATCGCCAGCCTCAGCTTGTACCAGAATTTGTAGCCCCCGGCCCCGGCCCCACCGCCGTCTTCCCAACGCAAAATCTTTAACCGGTCGGACACGTCTTTGCCGGGCTCCTGAGGCCCGGCACGTCGCGACGATTTTGTTAACGATGTTATATTGGGCAGGTCTTTCAGGGTGATGACGATGGTCCGCGTCGTGTGCAGACAGGACAACTGTTTGAGGACGGTGCCCACGTTCGAGTCCGACCACACGTTGCCTAGGGATGCCGGACTCAGGATCACGATGACCCTGCGGGCAGTCACTGCAAGTGGACTGATTTCCAGTGCCCCTGTAAACGACAAGTTTAATATAATATTTTGTGAATTTAACTTTCTCGATACAGATTATTACAAGAATTTGACATCAAAACTACAAAATTGTTCTATTTTGAAATTGAAATCTTCATAAAAGTTTTAATTTTCAACGGATTTGATCGACGTTTTTTTGACAATTATTTTTTTTAATTTATATAAATTTCCAAGTGAAAAAAATACTTTGTTTCCCGAATTTTGTATTGTGTAGTTATATTATCCAAGTTCATTTAAAAAAAATGTTTGCAATAAATTAAAGATGTTACAAATTTGTACTATTGGTACAAATTCTAGGGATTCAGATTTTATGGTAGTTCTAGTGTTAAGTTTTAATAAATGTGCAAACAAATTATAATTTTTTTTTCTCAATAGTAATAAAGTTATAATTGCAAAAAATTGGTTTTAATTCTTTTGTAGCTTTTAATTTTATTCTAGAGTAAAGATTTGAGCAATTCTTTAGAAACTTTCAACTTGCCAAATGTTGAAAAAAAAAGTTTTAGCACATCTTAGTTTTATGACAATTATCATTTATTATTACTTTAAAATTAATAATATAAAGTTGAACAGTAATAAATTACATGCGCGTAACTTTAAATTTATATTTAATTGTAAAAACATAGGTAAATATTACGTCTTTGACAGATTTTCTGTTCTAATGTCAAAGACGTAATATTTTGAAACGGTCTTTCAATTATTTAAGTAGTTTTTAATATATAATTAGATTTTATTATACGAACATATATTTTATTACATTAAGATACTGTGCAGTTTATCGAGAAGTATCAAGGAATTTTTTAAATATAAATATTTTCAATGCGCATCATTTGAATTGTGCTTATTATATTTGTTAAAGTTGAAAGTAATGTTTATTAATTATTCAATTGCAACTCTGTGCTTATATAAATTAAAAAAGAGAATGTTTCTGCGTAACCTAAAAGGACATGTCAAAGACGTAATAATTTGGACTTGGGATTTTGAAATATTTTTAAAATATAATTCTTATAAACGTATAAATACTTACAAAGTGTAAAACTATAATAATTTGAAGTGTGCAAACCATAAAAACTAAAATCTTTAATTTAATAATCCACAAAATTGAAGTGAAATGAGAGGGACTGGTAGGTGAAAAGTTCTAGAGATTTGTCCGTATATTTGTTAAACATTCAATATAGATAATACAAAATATAAAAGCATAAAAGGTCATTTCTTTTTTACTTGACAAGAAAATAATTATTTTGCAGCTTAAATTGAAGAAAGTCGGCGTTCGCAATTACTTTAAGTACGATTCAACGAAAATTCAATTTATTTGTAGCGCCAGAAAGCCTTTCTTAAACAAGCACCTAAACAGTTGAAACTTTTATATGAAGCAAACTGCGGCAAATTACTTAATCTGTTATGTTAATTTCAGTTTATAACTACTTTATTAATTTCACATTAAAATACACAATTCTCATTAACATTTACTTTCACTTAAACGTTAAAAAAGAAGAAGAATAAGAAAAATTACTGAAGTTAACTGGAGATCAATAAAGCACGAGCCTAAAGATATTCTTATTGACAAAGTTGAATTGTCACGAAAGATAAATTGCATAGAAGATAATGATAATTAATTATCATTTTATAGAACAAATTGTTTTATGCAGTGTGAACTTATTATGAGCAATAATTAATTACCATATGAAAGTATTTTAATCAATATTTCAGTTGCGTTAAAATATTTCTCATTGTATAACTTAATTAATCTTGTAAAACTAAATGTTATTGATTAAAAAAGATAACAATATTAAGCAACTCTAATAAATGTAATTGTAAATAAAAAAAAATTGGAATAAAAAGAAAAATATTTTTGTACAAACAATGATTGTAAATTTTTACATTACGGCGAAGTGACTTTTATTTTAATATTTTTAATCGAAAGGAAACATTTTTATCTGACAAGAGCAAGAAATTCGTGCGGAAAATGCGACAACCGTAAGTCCCTTCACTGGAGTTAAGCGCTGACAGTGGAGCACTTGTTCCATCGGTTTATGCAGTGCAATCTCTTAGAAAAATTTGTATAAGTGTATTGCATTTCATAGTGCTTTGTTACAATCGTATTTACTGTATGTTGAAACACTCAAGAAAAATGCTTCCATAAGGAGCAATGTTATCAACGTCTAAAGTATACTGTTTGATATAATCAAGTAGATTTATGTACGAGTCCAAATAATACAAACTTCATTTTTATTTTCTTTTTTTGAACTTGGTCCACATACATGTATTAAATTGGCCACAATAAGTTTGTTTATAAAATTGCGTTTTTAAATTTCAGCTAAAAAATTTAATTTACAAAGATTTAAATATGGTTTATAAAGATTTAAGTACATTTTAATGGAAGTAAATTAAAATAAAATAATTACTTATTGTAATAGTGAATTACACATTTTTATTAAAAATAAGAGTAGAAAGTTTTGAAATATAACTATATATTGACTCTGTATATGGGTGCTAAGAATAGCTTGAATAATAAGTTTTATAATCCGTTGTCCTTATTTCTTTGCCGAATAAGAGCCGCAATACCTATATATTTAATTTAAGACGGTGC
Organism: Idris sp. 1 HC-2018; assembly: GCA_022817325.1. Lineage (NCBI taxonomy): Eukaryota > Metazoa > Arthropoda > Insecta > Hymenoptera > Scelionidae > Idris > Idris sp. 1 HC-2018. Next base: position 4,331 of record JABFPM010003228.1, read on the forward strand.
AAAGCGAAACAAATGAGAATCGTAGTAGCAGTGGACGAAAGAGGAACTTTCTAATTTAATCTGCCAAGTTTTGAGTCGTGATTTCAACATCCTCGAAAAGGCTTCTTTGTTACTTTTAGTACTCGTTATGCTACAGTTCTCAACATTTTATGTGTCATAAAAATCGATTCTACTATTGCAAATATCATTTGGTATGAATGCACATATTTGCTGAAATATATTTGTAGTGTGTATATGTATATAAAATAAAATTTGTTTCACAAAAATGTTACTGAAAGTAAATTGAAATAGAAAAATTGAAGCACAAACTTTAATTGAATGTTTCTTTCGATGTTTTTATTTTTTAACTATTATGCTTGTTTAAATTGAATGTGTTTTATTAATAAAAAAAATCAGAAGAAATAAAGATAATACTTTTTATATCTAATTTATTTAACTATTATTTGTTTACATTACATATACGTATAATGAAAGTGAACCAATTATATATGAAATATATAATGTAACGGCAAATAGTTCGATTTCAGTCTAAAATTGAAATACTGCTGTAATATGGTTAAATGTTGGCCTAATGCTTTGCAACATCAATGCACAATAAGTGTTGAATACATTAAATAAAATATATACATCTATTGATTATAAAATATAATAATTTAAATTTTAAATTTTACAAATACCAATTTCAATATCACCATAGAATATACTTGAGTTTGATTTCTCCTTATGTATTCAAGTATTTGATTATTATATTACTATATTCAACACATTTAATTTCAATTTCGAACTTTACCAAATGATAACCTTGTGTAATATAATCATCAATATTATTGAGACCGTAAATGGTTCGAATATATATCTACAATATTCAAAATAATTTTATTTCCAAATTGAAAGAAACATTTTTTAAAATAATTCTAACATAATTAAAAACAAAATCTATTCATTTTTCAAATAAATTCAATTTCTCGCCTGGAAATTCATATTACTTTTGAAATGTTTCAGAAATCACTCTGAATTTAAAAAGAAAGTTTTTGTTGCACAAGCGATTTTACTGCAAAATTCAGTTTTCAATTAATTTCACTTCCATGCTTATACATCTTCGAAATTGAATTGAAAATGGCAAATTGTGTGAATGAAACAGCGCGTTATTTGCGTGTAAATGAAACTTACAGTTCTGAGTCATGGGCGACAGCTCAAGACTGGCACATTTATATTGATGTCTAGATTCCAGTGTTGGAATCACTATGCCTGCCACGAGATTGCTATCCTTTTCGTGGTAGCACACCAGCGCATCGCATTCTCTGCCATCTGAAATGCATACAGATTAAGGATGATTGTTAACAACGCTTCCTGCATTCGACTTTGAATTTACTTACTCGTCATAGCGACATACGGGTTGTTTCGATTTAATATATAAGTTTATTTTGCAAATGCCAAGCAAATTACACGTGCATTCAATGTTTTACTTGGATTATGTCAAGCGTGAACCACGAGACAAAACATTCTATTTTCGTCAATTAATTAATTTTTTAATTAAAACTTTATTACAGTATTTTGCAATAATCACAACTACATAATCAATTTCAAATCTAATACTTATAGAGGTTCCAATACCGGAGCCAAACAGCAATATCGGTATTTTGGTATTTTAATTTTTCAAAAACGGGATCTCGGTATTAAAATCGGTATTGGTATTTCATATTATACAATTATAATTAATGTCATATTTCTTTTACTTTTATAATAAAAGATATATGAGTATGTAACTGACAAAGCTTTGTTTCAAATTATTTTAAAAATGATAAATATATCATTAATAATATTTAGATAGTTTAAAATAATTAGTTTACAAAAATGAAAAAAATTACGATTTTTCTTGTCGTAAAAAGTATTCATGCAGAAAGCAAAGCATATCCAGACTAAATCACTTAAACTTGTGCAAAGCTTTGTACAAATACTGTTTGCAGCTGAAAAAGCTCGTTCTGACTCAACACTTGTAGACGGAATAGTCTTTAAAATATTATAAACTATAGTTAAATTAAGTCCTTTTACACCGTGGTCTTCGAAAAAAACGGATTTCCTTTCGGATGGTTTGTTCAAGACTACAGTGTTTTTGAACACTGTGCTGCATTTCTAATTTATTTTTATTGCTTGTTTTAACAGCTCCTTCAAGGTCAAATTAGATGAGTTGTTGTCTTCTGGTACGATAATTGAATCATCACAATCGTCAAAAGTTTTAAATAAATTGTATTATAAGACGCTGCCATCATAGTGAATGTTCTCATGACATATCATGAAATACGCGTTTACTTTGAAATTTAGATATATTAATTTAATGTTATTAAATATATTTGAAATGAATAACCGAGCGAGTATGGTATAATGCACAAAGTAATGAACTCGTATTCGGGGAATAGTAAGTTCGATTCGATTCTCGCTGCCGGCTACTTTGTCAAGGTTTTCGTGGTTCCTTTGGCAAGAAACGCAAATGCGGGAGTGGTTTCATTTTAAAAACAATTCAAATCAATTAAATTTCTTGATTAATATTTTTCAATTAAACTTTTGCATAAAAAAAATACATTTACAATTGAAGGCCCGGATCCAATAAGGGGACTTGCGCTGGAGAATCATTCGAACATTTCCCAGATCGTGGGATTTTTATAAGAAATAAAAATTTCTTAAATTTCAAAATACTACCTTATTTAGTATTAAAAGGCGCATCTTTTTGTAATTAAAATTATTTTATAAGTTTAATATTTCATGAAATAAAAATTAAAAATTGGTATTTTTAAGATTGTTGATTTCAATAGATTTTTTCTTTCAACTTGCGATATTTAGGTATTTGTGAGTGAATTTACTTAAAAAATTTTTTCCAAGCACATTTTGAGATACTAGTACCTATGAACCAATGAACTCAATAAAAAAATAACGTTTATTGTTATTTTTTAATTATTGATTTTGGCAATCACACTCTCGTGCGCCATGACTTTCAAATACAAAAGGTATCGAGGAAATTTTTGATTTCATAAAACTTGTAGCGACAAAGTTGTTTGTTAAGCTTTCATTGAGACTGGGTGTACTATAATTAACGATTAATTTGTTTCTCCAATCATGTTTTAAATTTACATAAATTTGAATATTTTCATAGCAGTAATAATAGTACTTTTTGCGAAAGATATTTCTGCACTGAAATGTCAAATTTCAGGATTGAAAATTAGGCGCCTCTCATTCATCAATGTGAACATAATTAAAACGTCCAATTAAGCAACTAGTTTGCGGTTATTATTAATGCCCAATTAACAATTATGAATCGGCATTGACTGCGAAAACTCTAGCAAATAATCCTCGGCACTCTTATAATTGATCGCACTCAAATCAACTATCTATTGGGCAATGCATCGTGCAATAATGCACCGGCCTCGAATTTATGGAAGATGCTATCGAGATGCATTAACTGAATGGTGCATCAAACACAGGTTGAAAGTTGATGCTAGTCTGACTGTCATTATTGTATGGTTGCATTTTGTCTATTGCGGTTGGGAAAAAAGTTTTGATGCGTCATGACGAAACTTAATAAATGGTTATGTGGTGTTTTAGGTCGGTGAAATCAATGATGATAAAAAGTTTTGTAGAAAATAATATGACAGAATTGATCATGGCAATGTGATAGCAGATCGCTTTGAGATAAAAGATATTTATTAGCAGTTAGAAACGTATAGGTAATAATAGATTGCGATACAGTGGAGTATCTCTTTATAATTAATTATACCTTAAACTAAAGAGAAATTATGATCATCTAATGATATAGATAGATTCGAATATATCGTTATAATTATAGAATTAAATTAGTGGTTAAACTGCTAATTGATTCCTTTTGGACCTTAAATTCAGAGAGCTATGATTTGGTTTGCATTTTAGTTATCTGCATAGTTTTAATATATGACATGCAAGTTTTCAGAATTTTTTCTAAACTCCATAGCTTTTTATAGTGTGAAGCATAAAATCTATTTTTATCATGTTTTTTTATTTACTGAATCGTTATCAATTAATAAAAATCTATTTCATAAATATCAAGTCAAACGAAAACGTTTTTTTAGGATCTTGGTGAAGTTTTTTTAACTAAAAGAACACCTTAGAGTTAAAATATTTCATGACAAAAATTTGTCTAATAGTTTATAAACCCATTTATGAAACAATTTATTAAATAATTAGACGAAATTTGTAAATTAAGTTAGTGAAACAAAATTATTGAAAAGGATGTCCATTACAATGAACGTCGAGTCTGACAGGGTTAAAAAAAAGAAAACTGAAATGTAAGTAAGAAAAATTAATTTATTGAAATGCGAGGATGCATTCTATCAGACATATATATTTAATCGAGCAAATATTTTATCGCCGCAAACTTTTTCCAGTAGACCCATTTCATTCATTTCTGGTTTAATGAAATTTTTGTAAGCCATACTTAAGCTTTATTGAAATATTTTTTTGATTTTACATTTAACCAGCTATGTCTTGAAAAATGTGGGCATATCTCTGAAAGGTTACAATTAATTAAAGTCGAACATTTGGTCAAAATGACGAATTGACACTTCAATACTTTCTTTTCTAATAAATATACATTTTTCATACAACCTACAAATTAAATAATATATTCGATAGTTTTTACGAATTCAATAATTTATTGTGTTCAGTTTTCCATTAAAAGTAAAATTAAACAAAAATTTAAACTGACCCTATTTGCACATGACATATAGCATTGATTGCACTCTCCAGATTATTTACAGTCCCCTATTTTTCACTATAATATACGATACACAAAATTGCACATGTAAAAAATGTCCATCCTTTCGAACTCGTCAGATTCTGGCACTCGTACGTGACCTCAAAACTCTTTATGAACTGCATCCCTCCATCATCCAAAAATTGCAACGTTCCTGTGATGTAAATGCATTATGTGCATGAATCTGGTATTGACAGTTATGTGCTGGTCGTCGATAAACAGAACAGACCATCCGGGGTTGCCATTAACCGACACTAGTAAATTTATTGGCACAAAAATGCTATTATGTCACAAGAGAAGTGAATTTTTTTTCAGTGTTCATTTACACTAAATGAAAAAACATTCAGTTAATAATCAGCTTTTTATGTTACGTTGCATATGCTGTTCAATGTAAAATCAGAAATTTGTTGTAAGAATGTTTGTCAAAAAATATTATAAAGTTAAAATAAACTGTTTTTTTTATACTATATACAAATAAAAGATACTCCAAAACATAAAGAGAAATTTTGTTGGCTTATTTTTATTAAGGCATTAATTTCATTGTTCAGATTTTTCGATTCATACAAAAGACTGCAATGCAAACCAGAAAATTGAAACAACAAACAAGAAGAAGACAAAGATAAATTTGGTACGCTAATTTCTGGTTATTTTGATAAAATTTGACAATCATCAAGGCAGAGAATTCATTTTACATTAGCTTTCTCAATTGTTCGAAGGTAAAGCAGACAAAATATGGTCAAATAAATTGTCTTGCTATCAAAAGATAGAAACAATTTTTATCACATTTTAAAAGCTTTCTGACGTCATTTTGTATTAACTGATGTTTTTGAAAAGACTTATAACAACAAAAATAAAATATATATATTATGTAACAACATTTTCATTAATCATTCAAAGTTAAATATGGTTTTGTGGAATGGTTATGTTGCTTTGTCAGTTGTCAATGGTATAGTTTTCGTGCTTGACAATATAGAGCATTATATAATCAATGAAGCTTAAATTTGAAATTCTAAACTTAAGATCCCGAACATTCTTCCACTTAATTAATTAAAATTATATTGTGTTAAATCTCAATTTGAGAATATATTGGACAAGTCATGTAATTAAGATCGTAATAAGTGATATTACAGACTTACACTTTTGAATTATGTTACGAAATATTGCCGATACATACAAATAATAACTAACAGAATTCGATATTTTAATGGTATGTACTTATTTAACTGAAATTTGTATTAAAAAATGTGCTTTATTCATTCATTCATTCATCAATCAATCAATTAATTGATGCAATTTTAAATGATATATTTATGATTATAATAATTTATGACTTTTCAATTAAATTTCAAAATCTCGTTACCAATAATAACTTAATTAATTATAAAATCATTAATCATGATTTTACACTTTACTCTAAATATGTTAATTCATTAATTAATTACAAAATACTTAATTCGTTTATTATTAAATAGTTTTATTATTTTATTTTTATTTCCATTCAATTATTTAAACAATAAAGAAGTTAATTTTACTAACAAACAGACAAGATAATTATAATCTTCAGAGAATTCTATTTTGTTTGAATTGCTGCATTATTGATTATTAATTTATTGTTAATTATAAATATCTTTTATCTGCATATTATCAAATTAACAATATTAAATAAGTAAATTGTAATTGATAAACCAAAAACAAATGAGAACTATTTCATTATTTTTATTATTATTATTATTTATTGTCATTATTATTTCATACAGGCTGTCATGAGACAGTAAAATTTACATTATTCTGTAGAGAAAATCTGTTTGCAAACCCATGCATCAAAGCAAACATATTTAGAAATATTAAAGAAGAAATTATACAACCTGAAGTATTTTCATTTACAACCCGATTTCTAATTATCTAAATATTCGTTTGAAAATAAATTTGCACAAACAATAAAGACCGTTTCAGTTTGTAATTGCCAGAAAATTAATCATTTGTTATAAATTATTTCGCAAGAATTGCTCTCTTTAAATGTCAAGCGACCAAAATGACCGATAAATCTCGATGCCTCTAAATTATCAAGTGGACTCTATGACCCTTGACTGCAACTCTTTTCGTAGAACGGTACCACGTGTCATAAATGTGCACCGCAACTACATAAATCAGCGTTGAAAAGTGTATCGGCAAAGTTGGTTTACTTTTGCCGAAAGCTAAAACGAAAAAGGTGAATTGCTACCAAGAAAAACGAGAGAGCAAAATAATGAAACGCATGTCCCAAACAAAGAGGAAAAACAGAACTGCCGATAACATGAAAAAATGCACACTGGGCCGGGGTTGTATTGACTTGATCCAACTCAAGGATGATTATTTTCGGCGAGCCCTTTTAAAGTCCACTCAATCGAGTTTTAAAATCGACGAGGTGCGATAATATTGACAATGTGAAATGTAATTTTCGGCAACTCAAGTGTTACAATTGATATCCAGAACGTTTGGGAAATTGATTGTGGTAATTGAGCAAATGTTTTTTTACATTCATTTTAACAGACAGTGATATAAATAATTAGTTTTAATTTTGTAAAATATTTATGTGCAATTTTACAAGTATTTATTAAAATTCAAAAATTGGCACTTATTTTTATTTATTTTTTGTTAGTTTGGTCAGAAAAATAATTTAAAATATGAAAACAAACCAACTGCAGACCATTTACACTGTGCTAAGGTAAATCTGAGTGCCGGAAGGTGACTTCTACTCTGTGCAAGTGGAAAATCCGAGAAGAACGATGCGGGTGTGGTTGGAAAATTAATGTTTGCCCAAGAAAGTCTTTTCGCGTTAGTCGGCTAAAAAGTAGGCCAGAGTCGTAATACATTTGGCCGGGCCGTGCGCGTGATGACAAATAAAAAGTTCGCGGAAATGCCAAAAAGTGCACAGCTTTGATCAATGTACTTCAACGCTTGGAGAAAAAATACAATGATTAATGGTTATTGCAATTGCAAAATAATTTTAATACCCCAAAAATTGGATCTTTGTTTGAAATCAAGTTCTTAATCAGAGCCAGACAATTTTAACTAAAAATAAAACTGAAATCTTAATTTTTATAATAAACAAAATAAATTTCAGCTAATAATATTATATTTGACAAATATATAAAAATGCTTTATCAAACCTAAAGTTAATTGAAAAAGATCATAAAACGTACAGTCACATAAATTTTGAACTTTGAACAAAATTTCATTTTGATTCGAATAAGCGTAATATGGGCACGTGAAAAGTCACATTCGCGTGACAAATGACAATGATTATGGCAAATTGAGAACACACTCAACAAAGACAAAATATTGCTCGCTATTACGCACATTTTTCCCCAAAAGTACATTGCAAAAAGTCATTTCGACCATTATTCGTATAATGGACGTAAGCATTACTATTGTTTGAGATAAAATGCGATCCCATCGCGGTAGCGATTCCACATTATTAACTTCAGATTTGATTTCGCCGGCAATTGTTTATAAATTGGCACAATAGGTATTACCATGTAAGCTCACATTCCATTTAAACAGTCATTCTGCAAATTTTAGTTTAGTCAAGTACTGGATTCAATTTTCAACGAAATCCAAATATTACGTCAATTTTAATTTCATTAATTTTGGAATCACCACTTGTTTATAAATTGGTACAAGAACTCTTAACTTGTAAACTCAAATTTGTTTAAACAGTAATTTTAAAATTTTTATTCTAAAATAGTGCTACTGATAAAATTTATTTTTTTATTTTTTTGTTAATCAAAAATCAAAAATTATCTTAACAAAAGCATTTATGAAACGAGTAATTATTTTTGTTAACGAATTATTCAAGCAAAAAATATACTGAAGGCATCTTTTATTCGCTTATTTAATAATTTATTAGCAAGTTAAAGTCATCTGAAAGAGTTTTTAACATCATTTACCTTTAATGTAATAATATTTTCAATCTAATCAAAACCATATTTCACCCGACACAAATGAATCTCACAGAACAAACTTTTCTTTTCTATTCGACTGTTACACACATATCTCTGGCAACTTATCAAACAATTTCTCTTATAACTTAAAACGTTAAGATGTAAATTACGTTTTATTATTCCCAAAATTGTCTGCAAAATCAAGTTAAATTTTGACAACTTGATTTGTTAATTTCAATAATTAACTGCACTAAAAAAATTTTTGTTAATGAAATCATACAGTCAAAAGAAGAAGAAGAATCAATTTACACTTTAAGAATTTTTTTCTGCAATGAATGGCAGAGGTAATGAGAATGGACAATTTTTTTCAATATAAAAAATGTTCAATTTTTTAACTAAAAATTGGTTACAAAAAATGATTTCCGATTGCACTTTCTTGTCTTCTTGCGACCTCTGCAAGTTGACGTAGAAGAGATATTTGGAATTGCTTGAAGATGCGCTATTATTTCGCAGGAAACATGCAGCCATGTTTCGACTTAAGATAGAGTTAAGATAATGCGAGGCGGAGCATTCTCTGAGCGATCCACTTAAGCCATTTCCCGGAGGCACACTTTGAAATTATATGCGCAATCAATGGCCACTTGAGCATTTGTTCTTATAGTTGCAGGCATATTTCGGGAATTTATTCGGATCAGTGATTCTTTTATGTGTTCATTCAGCGCTGATTGGTTCGCGTAACCTTAAGAAAATGTGCAGCTGAACATTAGCAACGGAGAAAGCTTTCGTTTTACGATACCACTGTAATTGTTCATACATAAGATGTAAATTTTAGCAATCAAATTTTGAATTAAGATAGCACGTTTAATGGTACACATTTCTGATTATAAGTTTAATGTGTTTCCATGCAAATTTAAATTAATTGTGTTCATTAAAAATTATGAAAAAACCTAGACAATTATGTTTAATAAAATTTCAGTCATTATTAAAGTTATTTTTCTTTAATAAAGGATTTACATTTTTATTTTTTTCTTTTCAGAGGTTGTCCATTAATTATGTAAGGGCTGCACGAACATGTGATGCTCTACTGGATAAAAAAAAGACGTTCTTAAAATAAGCTTAAGTAATTAATGAACACATTTTCAATGAAAAAAAAATTAATTAATTATACAAGTATTTTTATACTTGGAAAATAACTTATAAATAAAGTTTTAACAAAGTTTTAATAAATTTGAGTAAAATTGAGTATTATTTTAAGAAACACAAAAGTTAACATAAGATATTCTTCAAAATACTTATGTAATTAGTTTTTATTAATTTGTTAGAAACTTTTCACTTATTTTATAGCATATTTGCATTAATTTTCACTGTGTATAAAAAAATTAAATTCTTGTTCGTTTTATATTTTCGTTTAAAGTACATTCGTTTCGTTCATAAGAAGTTTATGTACATTAAACTGATTATACTTAAAAACCACACGATAAAGCCCCTTGTCATCTAAATTTTCATAAAGCTTAATTAACGAAAAAAATAGTATATTACTTAACTAAACGGAGAAGTAGGGTTTTCTCCCACGAGTGAAAGTGGGGCCACGAGCGAAGCGAGTGGCCATCACTTTCACGAGAGGGGGAACCCCTACTGCTTCCGACTAGTCAAGTACGATATTTTCTCTTACAAGTGCGGCAGATGTGCCATTTTTAGTGAGAAAATAACTAACAAAATATA
>JABFPM010003229.1:0-11536 GCA_022817325.1 Idris sp. 1 HC-2018
TTCGACTCTATACATTCTGAACATTTAATGTTTCATTACTTGGAAGAAGAGGTCGGAATGTATTTTCCACCGGAAGAAATTATTATTGACAAAGAGTATGTTAGCGAAAAAGGAGACGATGGTAATATTACACGTTATTTACTTTAAGAAAATGCAAAAAAAAAAACGATTTTTTTTTCATTTCACCGTGTTGTTCCCCCTTAATAGTGGTCTGTCAGAGTACTTTCTATGACTTTGATGTCACTTTCGTTTTCAGAATTTTTTATTTGAAAAAAAATGATCAGAATAACGCTTTTTATGTTTCCAAAAATATTTCAAAAATTAAAATAATAATACTGTTTAAAGATCTTGTAATATTCTCAGTAATTGAACGTTAGTGTGAAATACATTTTCCTCATTTTACATTCAAAATATCAAAAATCATTTTAAAATATCTTTGAAATAATTTATCAATTGTTAACAATTTATATATACACAATTCTCGCACTCATGGACCAATTGAAATGTTTATTATACTATTATTTTAAACATGCAGTTAGCAGGTTTCGTATTTATACAATACACTTTGTTTATTAAAAATGAACACATTGCTACAGTTAACTCTTTTTCTTTTAAGAAATGTAATAAGCAAGTTCTGCATCTGAGCTCTTCAATTTAAAGTTAACTATTTTCTGCACGTTTGTCGTATGGTCTTAACAGTCATTAATTTAATTGGTTTGTTTCGCAATTAGTGAATTAATTATCGCGATAAAGATAGAAAAAATTGATGCATAACTGCTATCATGGCAATGAACTTGGAGGCGAGAGTGACTTTTTCTCACACTGCCGGGATAGGTGTAAGTGCAATATACGTTCCGAGCGTCTTCAATGTCTTAGTAAGAAAATGCGGAAAACAGGCTTTGCAATTTAACAGAACCAAGGGAATTCGATAAGAGGGTAATTAACGAAGATTTTCAATTAACAATCTTGCTCGCATTCAGCTTCTCTCCACTTCACTCACTCCACTTCTACTGCTCCAAGATAGCAAAATGATCAGAACCAAAAAATATATTGTTATCTCAAACATATTTTTCGTTGATTGAATTTTGGTCACATTATTTTGCAGATTGAGATTAATATAAGACAATAGTACAACACTTTTCTCAAATAAAATATTGCTTAATGACGTGTGTTCTAATGTTTTAAACCTTTCATATTAAGACAAGTCATAATTTCGTTGCGCAACAGTTGGTATTAAACATGTCCATGGAGGGTTCAAATGTAAACAAACCCGACAATGGAATCTCCGTGTAGAGCAAAAAATGAAAAATGTATTATTATTTATCGGTTAATGAATTAATGAAATAAAAACACCATTCCAAACTACTTTGAACACTGACGTTTTTCATGCTTGAAAAGTTGTTAGCCCTGCACAATGACGGCCGCCATCTTCTTCCAGTTAGAGATGGACTCACTAGTTGTATTGTAGTTTTTCTCAAAATCTAGTTTGGTAACACGACTTTTGTACCAGTAATCTAGAATCCTGAATGTTTAAACATTTCTGTTATCATATTTTTTAATCTTTATCAACGAAATTTCGTTGAACATTAATCAGTTTTCTCATTCCTTTTCATAACCTGTCATATACTTCCATGTTAATTGCCTATTTTATTTATCATTTTTCTCGATAATTTGATCAGTAAGAGTATTTTTTTAAAACACCATTGTAAAATTCAAAAGTTTATCTTTCATTTAAATTAACAATTATATACTTTTCAACGTATTGCGTAAAACGGTCAAACTACTTTAAGAAAGGTGAATGTACCTACTATTCAGCAAAAAGTCGATAGTAGTATACTAAAACGGATAATATTCCGGATACTATTTTTTCTTCTATTCATGATATTGAAAGCGCAGATGATAATGAAATCATGAAAAGTATGAAACAAAGATAACTGATTTTTTCAAGAAGCAATATGTTTTTTTTAAATTTGTTGAACTTCAATTACTCGAAATTTTGATTCCTTAACCTCCATAACTCGAAACTTCTATTGTTCAAAAACTTCCAAATAAAGCTATTTTTGTATTTGAATAAATATATTTTTCGCAATTAAATTAAAATTATAACAAAATCAATTGATTTTGTCAATTTGAGTAATAATTTTTTTCTAAGCTGATTCAAGTACTATTCTCAATATTGTCGATGTAATAATATTAGAAAAATGATAAAAATGATTTTGATTGTTTGAAACAAATTTTAATTTAACCAAATTTTAATTTAACCAAATATGAAATATTATTAATATCTATTTTTCTTTTTGTTATAGGTAATACTTTTTTCTACTTCTTTGATGATTGATTATGCTCTATATAAGTGGCAGGGTGAGTGATATTTCTGCAACGAATATAAATATTGTATTACACCGTACCCAAATAAATGTCACACCGAGAAGGCTAGTTGTGACTCTGGAGAATTTACATTGTAAATTTATCGATGAGAATAAATTTGCAACAAAATAAGTTTATTTTACAACCTTCTATTAGAATTATTCTTAAATAAGAATAACAAACAATTACAAGAGCAAGAGTAAAATTTGAATACATTTGTTGACACATTCGGTTACAAGTAGTGTAATTAAATATGCTTTCTCTCTGCGAGTATCTATACGTCAAGACCTTAAATTCATAACATAATTCTAGGTATATTTCTGCACCATGTTTGTAAGAGACTTAGAGGAATTCAACGACAAGACAAGAAGAGAAAGAGACAGAGAATTGCAACGACTTGTTCGTTCAGGTTAATTACCCTAAGTTAAGTCATCTACTACTCTCATGATCGAAATAGAACACGCAATTGGCTTAAGCATATTCCTGAATGTTTAAATACATATAAGTCTCTATAAATATGTTTAAAATTGAAATGAGAAAAGAAAATGCCATTAAAAATATTTCCGACAATTGTGCATATCAATACAATTTTAAAAGACAAACTTAATTATTTATCAAGTAATTTAATTTTTAATAATTTTTTCTATTTAGAAATAATAAAACGTACTTGTAATAATTTATATTTTTTATTACAGTTTCAATTAAAGTAATTAATCGTTGTTAATTTATTGATTGTGTTAAAAAATGATACTTTTGTTCAACTAATTTGCAAAATAAATACTCAATTTCTATTTATACGTTCAGCATTATTTTTATTGTCATAATGAAGTAATTAAACATTTTACATTTGAAATGTATAATATATTTTATATTATAATTTATATTTTACATATTTTTGATCTTTTAACAAAATTAAAAAAAAGATCAAAAGAGGTTTACATTAAAAAAAATTCAGTGACATAATCTCTATTTTTGTGGCAAAGAGCTTGCCCAAAACAAAACCAGAAACTAGCTAAACCGAGCATCATCCAATTTGGTGGTTCAATTTTAAGTGCACGCTGATGCGTCACGTTTCCGCGTTTTCTTTTTGCGCAACATCTGCTCACCTTATCCCTCTTAAAAGATATAACCTTTCTCTTTTAAGCACTTTCATCCAATTCGATATTTCGCTTCTTTTGCCTTAAATATACTTTTACAAAATTATAAATAAATTACACTAAGAGGATGTAGATGCCCTTACAATTTTTTTTGTAAATCCATTTCATTTGCATAATTAAAATTTGATAAATTACTTTTTATATCTACTTTCTTGACATTTAATTGAATATTTTGATTATCCTAATATTTTTGAATTAATATTTTCACTGTCTGATTTTACTAAAGTATATTTATTTATAATAAAGTGTTTCATTATGAAAAAAAATATGTGCGAAACGTGCGTAAAGCCTATAATTATTTATATTATTTAAAAAAATACTTAAACATAAAAATAAATATCAATTAAAATAGTGATATTTATATATTTTTTTACTGAATTGACTTACTTACATATATTAAGATTAAATTTGTTTTACAGCCGATGAATCGTAGAAACATACAGTCCGCACTTTAGTAGTAACTGTCAAGACTGTTAATTTGACAGTCTACTTCTCCTAATGCATTCTAAAAAATGTGATTAACGTAGTGAAACCGGTTTTCGAGACTTTTAAACTTAATATCAATATAACAAAAAAATCAAGCTTTTATTTGACTTAAGAGATGGCCATATAACAGTGATATACATTTAAGATTGTATTAATCAAATGTTTTAAATGAAATATCGATCACAGTGAAAGTGATTTGATAGTATCCATGATAGATACCAACACTGAAATCGTTAGTAAACAACAGCCATTTTTAGCAGTGGCGCATGAATACTTTTACGTTTGAAATAATAATATTCAAACAAATTAAAAATATGTACAAACTTGCAAAATTTATTGAAAACAAGCCAATTTTCAATTATGATTGCTGAAAAAATGAGAAATTAGTTTGATATTTATATAAAAAAAAAATATCGGAATAAGTGACCTGCAGGTTGGGGGTTCCAGTTTTCGTTAGTGCCACCCAAATAAAAATTCACATACATATGGCGCTATAAATAGCACATATATGGCCCATAAATGGAGCCATATATAAATGTTTACTTGGACAGCTTAGTTTTCTGACAAGCACGTGACTGTCAGTATTAGCTAACAAATTTAGGGAAAAACAAATATAAAAGCACGAGTTCTTGTTAACGTGCTATTTTTATAAGTTGTAATTAGTAAACCCAAGAGAAAAAAATAAATTTATTGTATTACTTTACAAGAAACATTTAGTTATTTTGAAAAACCTAATCTCAAATGTACATTTCTTATTATTATTACTTTTAAATTAAACAAACAATGTTATTTGATGTTTTTTCGAAATAAATAAATTAATTATTGATGATAAATAATACTTTTGAAACTTGATTTTTTTTTAATTTATTATTATTTTTTTTTCATTATTTGCATAATTTAATTCTATGTTTACTTAAAATATCAATTTTTATTATTCCATACTTTTAAAATATAATTTTTATTATTATAAATAAATAATATTATAAATCTTCATATTTATTACTAACAGCATGAAAGAACACGAAAACTGGCACCTCGCTTAAAAAATATATCGAAAACCGGCACCATCAGCTTGTTTGGCAATTTTTTAGATAAATAAATACGCTTTAATTATTATCTAATTTTCATTGTGCATTTGTGTAGGAAAATATTATTTTCTCGTGTTTTGGGCGCGAAATGATAGACAACGTCGTTTGTGTGAGCGAGGTATCGGAAGAAAAGGAGACGAGGGGCAGTCGATGGCGAACGTTGCTGGGGGTCGCATCGAAATTTTTATTACAATCGAAAGTCACAATTAACTGTAATTTCGAGCATTTTGTTTTACGTAATAAACGCGATTCAACTCAGTTAAATTTATATTATTTCAACAATTAACTCTTACATTTGTATTCTTTATACATTTCTTAATAAGTTGACAGTTGTCTTATTATAAAATACTGAATAGTTTGATTATTATATTAGTTCAAAGGTTGCGTTGAATCCTTAAACTATCAAAAACCGGTTCCATTACCTTAGTCCGTCTATTTCAATGTTTCATTTAAAAATTATTGTTCCACAGTACTGCTAAAAAAGGTGAAAAACTCTGCTATAACGTTTAAAAGTTTCAGTTATTTCAGATAATTGCAAATAATCCTTTTGCTCGAAAGATTGCAATTTCTGCTTTCAAATCCTTTAGTTGAACATGAAATTAGCATGGTTCTAAGAGTTGGAACATCTCAAAACTTGAAAAAAATTTAGAAAATTAATTGTAAACAGACGAAAATATAGGTAAATTATCCTAGACTAATTGAAGCCTCGAATGAAATAACTTGCTAAGTCGATTTTTCTTATTTTGAGAAATTTTAATTTTAAAATTCAAGTTATAGATACACTACTTATAATGTTGATAATTAGTATGTCAGGAGTTTGTTTTATTCTTTTGGTCGGTAACTATTAACTACATAAAAAACATAAGAAACTTTTTTGTTTTAAAAAAACCTCATCAAACAAAAATAAACGATAATAACTGATTTTCTTTTCCATCCCATAACTTTTATGGGGTGAATAAAAATATTGGAAAATTTGCAGTTTTCATTCTGAAACTATACAAGTGTAAGAAATATAAAGAACATACGTTTTTCATGACCTGATTTAATTCTAGTCTAATAAGGTTAAAAAAACTACTTTTGATAAGACCAAACTTGTTAAAATGGCGTTTTTCATACATTTAAAAAAAACTATTTTCACCAGTTATGGTAATTTTTAAAATTATTTTCACCGGCTTAAAACTTTCTTTTCAAAATTCTTATTATTTTATTTTGAGGATACAGTGCTATATTATGTTATACATATTCTAAATAAAATATCGCATATAATCCATTTTTTCAGTCACCCTGATTGATAATACATAAAGAAAAAATAAATATAAACTGGTTTACATTTGTTGTATAATATTTGAGAATATATTTTGTGTTTTACGTATAGGGGCACTCCGGGGTATTTGTGACGGCGGGGTAATGTGTGACGGCAAAATTATTATCAACAAATTAATATAAAAATTAGGGCAAACATTACCATGTTGTTTACTTATATCTGATTCATGACTTAAACAAAATCTTGAAATTACTTAAACATTTCTTAGATTTTATTGTTATATAGTTGGTATGGCAAAAATCAAATTTCAATCTGTTGAATTCAAAATTTGTTTTTTTAATATTATTTTCTGATTTTTATAATTTTAATAATTGTTTTGAGTTAATTATGAATTAATTTACCCGAACGATTAATAAAAAATGATTTATTGAATATTATTTGGTTTTAAAACTGAAATTACATTTATCAAAATTATCCACATTATAAATGGTAATTTAGCATAATATAATGATAAAGTTACGAAATCGTGTTTTTTAAGCATTTTTTTAATAACTGATATTTGTGAGGTTAGAAAAATCAATTGCAAATAATTTTTTGTTTTTAATGTTATATGTTAATTTTTTTGATACTAATCATCGATTTAATCAAATTGATGTTGTTTTTAAAAAAACAAATTAATAACTTACTTTAGTTATTTACAATGTCACACACTGCCCCATATTATTCACGTCACAAATACTCCGAGTGCTCTTATTATAAAAAATATATAAAAAATAAATATACAGTGTGTCTCAGACCACTCGTACACTCCAATTAACTAGAAAATTTCCCATCCATGAATAAAAAAATTGGCTAATAAAAGTTGTTCTTTTTGAAAAATGCTACAAGATGGTACTATTAGTTTCCATCTTAGGCCTCATCATTCCTTATTAAGACGACTAAGATTTTCTCTATTATAAGAAATATCTGACAAGCCTTCAAATAATTTAAATCGATTTTCTTATCAAATTATTACTTGGGTTAATAATTACAAATTTTAAGTTAATCAAATTTAATCATTTGAAAGAATGACTGTCACAGAATGATAAGAATCAACTAATAAATATCAAAAGATTAACTAAAAATTATAAGCAAAAGTTTGGCTTATATGGGAGAGCAATTGTGCAATTTCGTGAAGACGTTTAGCGTGCAGCTTTGAGTTGTTTTCGCGTAAGATCGAGCGTAGAAAGTGCATTGAGAAAGCAAGCCGGTGCATAAACGTGACGATAAATTATTGCCTCGTGCTCATATATTCCATTATAACATGTACACGTTGCAAATAGAGCTATTTATTAGTTGCAGGATTAGTGCACGAGAAATAAAACTCGTTATCATTAAAGACGCAGCAATAAGCGAAGACAATTCTTCGCTTTGAATGGCATTACTTTCTCTATTTGCGCGCTGAAAATGTCATGGAAATTATATCCCTGTACTCACAATTTCATATTACAAAAACACTTTTAAATGAAAAGTTAGAAAGTAGTGTTTTAATGGAGAACCAATAGCGATATGTTAGTTTGAGTATTATCGAAAAATAATTAACAAAAGAGAACACGATAGTTGATTCGGATTAGGCGATTTTAGGAAATATAGTTCGAACCGAAGTAGTAAGAATAATGTGAGAATCAGAATGAGTACAGAAGACAAACTTATAAGCACATATCAGTTGACTTTTATTGGAATTTAGGTGAAAATTTTCCAAAAATATGTATAGAGGTTTTATATTAAAATGGGTATTGTATTTTTATAATAACCGTGAAAATAATATCTTTATCATCTTGTTGAGAAGCAAATTATTTATAAAATAAATAAAATAAGGTTATTTATTAAGGAAATTGAACAAAACAATAAAAATAAGCAATAAGGATAGAAGCTTTGAATAGAAAATAATTTTGTTTATGAATATATACATTATGTGAAGAAGAATTATTTATTTTAATTGTTATTCTTTTTCAATGTTTTTTCTTGAAATGATCTATAAATCAACGTTATTTTGCCAATTAATATAATTAATCAACGATATATTATTGTTTTCTTTATTATTTTGAGTTGACTGAGTTGCAAGCACAACAGTCTATACTACAGTGTATATTTTTGCAATGATACTCTGAAAATCTTATTTTAAAGCAAAACAATTTAAATAATTAAGCTATTGATAAATTAATAATTTTAGCGAGCCATTACAACATTAAAACTGTATTTTGCTTATTTTATTCATATCTAATGATGTAACGAAAAGTGCCATAGAACGCTGCTTTTTTTATTATTTTTAATTAAACACTGCCGCGTTTGTAAACTGGGCACTTAAACACTACTATCCTTCTTTTACTTATTCCTTCTAGCGGAGTTTATCATTTTCCCAGGTTTTCTAAAATTGACATAACCTATCGTATCACTCGCATCTCCACGGAGTATCCATAAGTTCGGACAAAAGTAGATGCGCGAAGTGTAATAGCAAAAGAATGAATGATTACAAAGCAGAAATTGCGTAACGGGGACCAGGAGCACTACCTTTAGGACGTGACTTTCTGGGGTTGCGACGCATAACGGATCGATGTAATGGGTTTCAAAATCATTACGGCGTGGCTAACGAGATCTTTCAGCAACGATGCATGCCGGATGATCAAACGGATATTGAAAATTTTGGAATATTCTACACCCAAGATAGTAAAATGTTGTTACTCCTATATCTTAAAATATAATATTTATTTTTATTTGTGTATAATACTTTTGTCAATTAGGAACTTATTATATAATAAGTTCCTAATTGACAAAAGTATTATACACAAATAAAATTAATAACAATTATAAGGAAAAAAAATAAAATACTTTATATAATATTTATCTTAAAATTCTAATATCATGCAGTTGCCTTATTTTTGTTCAGGTTCATTTGAATTGTAAGACTTTATATTCAACAAGTTTGAGAAAAATATTGGTTTAACTCATACAATTTTCGACTATAGTTATTTAATTTGAAGGGAATGAAACAGTTAATAATTTTTAGGGTTAATTTTATTCTGCTATGTCGAAAGAGACATGCAACTTGATTAATGAGAAAAAATGACATGTCATAATTAATAGCGATCAATTACTAATACACTTTGCATCAAATAAAGAACAATGAACGTCGTGACAGATACAAATTACGTGAATACTTGGAAAATGTAACGGCCAATAAACCTTGAAACAAGCCTGCAACCAGCACAAATCAATACACAATATATTTTTTATGCCAGCAATCAGAAGCAGTGACGTCGTTTGACTGCAGTCAAATGCAATCATTAAAATAAACATATCATATTAACAGAGTATCCTGCAACAGCAAAAGAGAATGAATAATATCTTCCCTCGTCGCTTTGTATTAAAGTCTTTCAATTTTATGTTATTAAATTGAATCCAAGGCTTCCATGTTGTTTTCTTCAAAATTGATAATAGTTTTTTTTTCTGTTGTGTGATTCGCAAGATAAACTGTAGGAAAAACACCGAAATTTATTTCATACCGCAGTTTTATTTAACTGGTTCATGATTTTAAGAAACTATTATTGGTATTATAAAATAGTTTTGCTCATTTATTTTCTTATCATTCTCCTATACATTTTGCTTCCGCAAGTTTTTCTGCATCGTCGCATATTTTTTTCGCTACGCATCGCTACCCTTTGACAATAGTTGGTTTTCAATAGCTTTTCCCGGGTACATTTTCAAAAATTGCCTTTTACAATCTGCTTCCTACTTGGAGAAATATCCTGAGCATCCTACTTCATTGCATGTTTTACTTTTTGATTACTCAGTTTATTTTGTGTTCCAAAGTTCATCATAATTTTTTTCACTTATTATTGAAATAATGATTGCAAAATATTTAATTTGAAGATAATACTTATATCAAAGTAATCATTGGTAAATGCACTTTCATTTTCATACCCATTCAAAGATATTTTAATTATAATATAAGATCAAAATCTAATTTTTCATAAATGTAAAAAATTTCACTTTGAGGTATCAAAAATGAACTTTTTTTAAACCAATAAAATGATAATTTTCAGTCAAAGTTGAATGGATAGATAACGAATTATGTAATACACAGTATATACAATTTACAAGTCTTAGTTCTAATTATTTCTATTTTTATTCAAAGTGTCCCAAGGTATATGCGTCCTGGGGAATATATACACCATCTTCTATAGCTAATTCAACATAACCTGTTTTGTATGCTAACACCGTTGCCAGAATGTTATACACCGATTGGATTTGTCGGTACAATGTTCAACTCCGAATTATCATCAATTGAGATCATAATGTTGAGACCACTTTATTTTGAACGTTATCTAAAATATCAGGCATGATTCACTAGTGTAGCAACAAACTATCATAGGCTACGAATAATCTCGTGAAGCACTTTCATAGGCAAATGGAAGCTTCCATTTTGTATCACGAATCCAAGTTTTTGACAAAGATTCTACTAGGCATTAGTCGAGCATGAAAAGACAACTTCTGCAGAACTTGTCTTTGGTGAGCCTATTCAATTGATATACACTGAAATCCATTCAGGTAAATATAAACTGAATTCAGGTTAATCTAACCAGAAATTTTGGTTGGAAATCGGCACAACCTGAATTCATGTAATACATATCGACACGTTTTATGTTTCACAACTAAAACGTTAATTGAAACATAATTTTATTATTATTTTACTTGACGAATCTCATGAACACATAATAGACAAACAACACACCTAAACATGAAACCGTTGTTTCAAGGGACCACGTAGCGGCACAGAGAAATCAAATCTTCCTTCAAATCTTCCCTGTGCCGTTTCTGTAATGATTGTTTTTACGGCTTATCAGCGAACAACCCGGTATGTGATTCGATATTTAAGTTCTTGTTAAATATTCATTATGTAATGAATACCGAACTCGAACTGTCGACACCTAATACACACATAATTAATTAACCGAGGTACCGTGGTATAGTGCGTTAGTCGACAAAGTTAAAATTCGGTCGGAAGGTAGCGAGTTCAAATCTCGCTGCCGGTTACTTTGTGAAGGTTTTCTCTAAAAATTTGGGCCACGATCCGTACAACCTTTTTCCTCCCTAACCTTTTTCTACGAATTATTCTTCAAATGTAAAGTCGAGTG
>JABFPM010003230.1:0-14749 GCA_022817325.1 Idris sp. 1 HC-2018
ATATCTTGATAACAAATTTAAGTACTTTAGCTGCTTATATAAAAATAATAAATATTATGAAAATTTATAAAAGATTAAAGGGTATACAATATATAATTCATAGGATAAGTTATTAAGTTTTATTGTTTCTTTCAACATTCATATTCAGTAAATGTAAATCAACATGACTTTATAATACCATAGATTTATTTAAGTTTTTATGTTCAGTATAAAGATTTATGTATTATATCTTATTATAATTAAAAAGTGTTTTTTCACTTGTTTTTGAAATTCGTAAACTTATGTCATAATTAAAATTATGATTTGCATACAAAAAATTTTTTTTTTTATTCATCACTTTCTTTTATTCGCATCCATTGTCTACGTAAACATATTTTCATTATTTATCTAATAAATTATTAGCGACAAATAATATCAATTTATCACATCAATAATTTAAATTAAACTATTTTAAAATAGGCAATTAAATGAAACTTTTGAATAATGATATACAAATAAAACTAATTGGGCATAAAAAATAACTGTAATTACAATTCCACTTTAGTAAACAAGATTTTCAAGATGAAATTCACAAGTGCTCACAAAAGTTATAATCTCTAAACCACGGAATGCTTTTTTTCTGGAAACGTGTTATCGCAGTCGTTAATTACGACGCGATGCGCGCTGTATTAGTTAATGACCTTCGCAGCTCGAGAAAGTGCGCAATAATTACTTTCCTTGAGGAATTTCCTTCAATTCTTCCTTTATATTCGTCGTGTGAAAAGTCTTGATACAAAACCAACAGTGTAGAGACACCGGAAAGCGTGCCCTCAACCTTTGCTTTCGTTCGTGTCAAATCTGGAGCAACATTTTCCCGCGATTAACAGCTAAAAAGTTTCGTGGTTTAGCTGCGTTAATCATAATGTTTGCAGATTAGCGTTTTCACGCAGAGATGATTTTGATGTTTTAAGATTTTGATCCCGCTCAAATAAAGTAAGAAAGAATTTTGAATGATTGAATTTTTAACAGGATCTGCATGAGCTGCGGTCGCAATGAACACAGATGGACCAACTTTAGATAGCCAGCAAACGGCTCTGTTCATGAGTCCGGGATCACCGAATTCCATTTCAAGTCCACAGCAATCCGTTAAATCTGAAACATCTTCAACTCCCGAGTACTGTGGAGGACCATTGAGCTTAAGTGTTTGCATTTCGGACACCAGCCATGAGATCCTGCGACCTAAACCTAGAAGGTAAATATTTAAATTATAACAAAAACCTGCTCTATAAAATACTGAAACATATTACATTTAAATAAAATCGTAACTTCTATATAGGTATACATTATACCTGACAATGTCCTACAAATAGATTGCTTTATTTGGATTTTGGAATATTCGATATAGTCTAGAAAAAGTGTAGAAAAATCCAGGTGAGAGCTAAGTATAATGGCAGATATTTCAGACATTGTTTCTCATTTTTATTTAAATAAAGCTTTCTATTTCTATGTGTCATTTCTCTGACCCATCTACTTTATTGTTTTCTCCATAAATTTTCAATAAAATGTTGACCGAAGAAAAAAAAGATATCTTATTATCCTCTGCTTTGAAAGTTTTTAAAATTCATCTTATTATTCTGATTTCCTCCGAAAAATCAACTTTTTCTTTTAACGATTTATGTCGCAAAGAAACTCACTGAAGGTATTCAAGTTTGGCATTTTTTGTTCGAAGAAGACCCAATTCTTGAACGTACAAATGATCGGAGACATTCGCGACTGATCAAATTAGGATGAAATAGAAAATGCTCGCGCGTTTCGTGTGAAAAGAGAGCTAAGTCAGCCCGGGTATCTCATATAATTAGATATATCTGAAAGTTGCGAGGAAACGCGAGGAAACGATATGGGAACCGGGCGATCGAGATAATGCTCGTGGGACGATGCACCGGCGTTGTCGCGGCTCAACTAAAAACATTTTAACTTAATGTCAGACTGCATATACATATACCTATATGTCTTTTGCTACTCCATGCAACTTCGTCTTCCTCATTTTAATTCTCACTCAGTTGCTGCTTTTAGTTCAACATTTTTATACGGTACTTTTAAAGGTAAAAACAAAAATCAAGGGATAATAAAACTGAAAATACTTATAATAACAAAAGTTATAGATGTACAATCCTTTTCTCATTCTTAATAATAAATTATTCTTATAAAAGCATTCTTTCAATTTTACTGATTATGAATGCAATCATTATCTCAAACTTTCTTTTCATTGTCCCTTGGGATATATTGTATAATTAGAAATAATATTCTTTTACGACGATATCATGAACTTGATTTAAAATTGCAATCTCTATGTAACATCAATCTGAGTCCTTGAATTATATTACACAAATTTCAACTTCCGGACTTGCTGACCAACCCCCCTCATTAGTGGCTATTATACAATATATAAAAGTGAAAAAATACTTTTTTTTTATTATCATTATTTTGCAATTAAATTGAAATAAAATTGTGTATATACATACTTTTGTTAACAATTTATGTTGACGTGATTTTGATTCCTTTTAATAACAAAATTAACGTTTATTGTCTATCTACCCGGACTGACATAAATGCGTATCATCTCGATGTTAAAAGCCTAATGGACATTTCAATAAACTGATAACTAAAGTTCAGTGTCTGAAGCAGCAATTACGTTATCGACCCCGATTTCCAAGTCGAATTAATCTGCTGGACCTTTTATTTTTTATCTTCATGAAATGGACGTGAGGAACGTCCCCGATCGCGTGACAAAATGGATCGGACAAGGTACGGAGGCGTGCAAATTGCAGACAGCGCGCGCGACGTTCAAGTATGAATGACAGTTAATTAACGCGCGTGTACGCCAAAGAATGTCGCGTATTGCGTTCGTGAAATAGTCCATGTTTTTCCTCGTAAGTTTGAGCTTAAGAAAAGGTCAAGAACTGTCAATGACAAGATGATCCCCCCTCCTTGGCATCAGCATAATTTTCGTTTTAGCAGGATGTTTCGACAGAATGTCATAAAAAATGTATTTAAAACATTGTTGAGCCATTTTTTTGAAATAAGCTAATTATTTGTACACGAAACTGCAGAATTTTACGGTACTGAATTTTATTGATATTAAAAGATAGTTTTATGAAGGATAAACTTTTTGAAGTGTAATTAATAAATAATTACAGCCCGCGCTTGTTAATGAGGAATCCAATTTAATTGAGAAGGAAAAGGTTTTTATGAATAACTGATGCCTCATGTGGGTTCTGAATTCTTCACATTTAGAACTCGAGCGTTTAAACGAGGAAAGTTTTTTTTTTATTTCTCCGACGCTGATTCACCGGGCATCTGTAACACGACGTTGATACGTTGTTTATTTTTTCGTGCCAGTTTCTGAATTCTCGGCGATCTTTTCTTATATTCAACTTTTAATGTTTTGTGGAACAAATTTTTCTATTTGAACATTAATTATGTCTGCTACTGAGATAGTTTAATTACGATTCTATAAATACAGTTCGCCAAAGCAAGTTTACAAAGTGCAAGAAGCCTAATTACTTTTTTTTCTACTTCATAATTGTAATTCAGTTAAATTTTATTTTCCAATAATTTCATTTCGTATTTCAAAAGAGAAAAAACAATAAATTGAAAGTGAATCAAATCATTCCCAGATCGTTAAACAGTTGTCTAAGAATTTGTATAAAAAAAAGGCGGGATTTCCACACTCACCCGTTGATAGAAAGTTCGCTTAAATGAAGTTACGACCAACACTTGTTCCAAATCAAAGGGAACAACCACTCGATTATCTCGCGCAGCTATATTTTATCGTAGAAAGTCGCACGGGCGGGATCACTCGCGATGCGTAGATAAACACAACGATCGCAAAGCGTTAGCCTTGCATTAACCCAGATTATTGCGGAAGCTTTCCTGATCCGCGACTTAATTGCTCCCGCGTAGAAACTCTTGGGAGAATGTTCATTGACGTTTTGCGCGAACGAGGAATTGTCTCGATTCCGGGTGTAAAAAATAAGTAGAAGCTTAAAAATATTTCTCAATCATTAGTCTTCGTTAATTAAATTCGATTGCTTTTCATAATCTCTGTATTGTACCGTTGCTCAGATGAGAACCAAATAAGTATTTTGTAAACACAAAGAATTTGTAAGTTGAGCCTTTTTTGTTACTGAACTCTCACCTGGCACGAAAGTGTGTCGAAATATTAGAATCTCCCTTTGTAATCACATTTTTGACGTTTTCTTTTCAACTAATTACATGTCTTGGATTTATGCACTTCCTCTGATGTCAAAGGAGTGTCTAATGACTTTTGATCGATCAATTGTGTTTGACTTCTTTAAAGCTAATTCATTTTAATCGTCGGATTGTGCAAATTTATGCATTATTGTCTCACACGTTCTCATCGTTAGGATTTTTTGTTTAAACAAAATCATATTGTAAAATTCCGGCATTGATGGAAAGTGATTATTAAGATTTCTAAAACCCTTTTTTCAGACATACATTTCCTCGCGCATGTTCCTGGAAATCAAGGAAACAAATGGAATTTCTGTTTATTACTTTAAATGCTTTTTCACAAACCTATTATTTTGATGGCAAATGTGTACTCTCGTTTAAAAAGGCAATTGACAATTTAACATTCAGTTGACATTCAGAGTAGAATTTAACTTTGTTTTCACGGCAGACAACAAAAAAGCGTTACGCTTCGAAGGGGTTAACAAGTTAAATGCGGTGTGGTCCTTATTGTGACACGTGATAAAGGAAATAGAAGACAGAAGAAGCGTCACGGAGCTTGATAGGGGAGAGACTCGCCTACAGGAAGAGGCATATGGGATGTAGGATAGGCACCGGAAACCAAAAATCATTGTACCGTGTATTATAAGAACTTGCTTAACATAATGCCTTGTATTATTAATATATTTAAAAAGATTGATTTTCAATATGGAATGTATTGTTTTTTTTTTTTTTTTTTTTTTTTTTTTCAACATGCTATCGCTTACAACTCAAGTCTACAATCTTTTTATAATTGCGTCTGTAACTGTTTTCTATTATTTCTCTTTGAACTGCTATTACTAAAGAATAAAGAATTAATTTAACATACCTTTTAAAGGAAAATCGAGGCTCGAGTTTCGAAGAAAAAGTTTATTCGAATCGCCTCATAGAGCAGACAAAATAAAACATAAACGTGTTAACGGAACACAAGCAATCACGTTAAGTTGTTAGATAATTACGTTATTAAAATCGCGGTTATAAAGTTATAAAAATAGTTAAGAGAAAAAAATCTGAGTTGCTTCTATGAAGTTTATATGAAAAAAATTAAGCTGTTTCAAACTTCTTACATTTCAACTTTTACAATCATTTTTTAATCAATTTAATAATGCTAATTAATATTTATTCAGTGTAGGCATTGATTTAACATAATTAATATTCAAATACGAAATTAAGATCTTGAAAGTATGAAATTAAAAAACATGCATTTATAATAGTTTTAATTATACGTTGCTAAATATATACAATAAGCATAAGTATCTACTTGTGCTATGTTTATAATGAAAGTATTAAATTAAATAAAAAAGTGGCATAAAAAAGGTGACTTTTAACTAATTCATGTGTCTTTTATTCTAAGGAACCACCTAATTATTTGGTATTAATTATCCGGATGACATTTGATTACCTAATTTGATTACGCATATGCTAATTAATTAGCGAATTAGAAAGTCACGTAATAAAAAATGAAATTAAGATTATACAAATTCTATACAGAATCTTTTACCTATTTATTCAATTTGTTGTTTATATTTCTTTTTACAGATATATAATTGATATTAGAGAATATCAGAATAGTTCAAATGATATAGATGTTTTATATAACAAAACTCAATTTCATCTCAACATTGTATTTTTAAATTCTACTTCTATCCCGCTATAATTGTAATTTTTACTCATTACAGATTTTATTGTCTTTTCTAACAACCATTACATTTAAATGTCTTCATAGATGAGTATCAAATACGCTCATTAGTGTGACCTTTTTTTAAACATATTTGCAGTAACTAATGCTATCTTTTATATAGTTAAAAGAAATAAAGTAGTAATATTAACATTTCAACAACAGGATTCAATGAACTCAAGAACCAAATGATGCATGAATATCTTTCATCTCAGTGTTTTGCAATGCACTATTTATGTTTTGATAATTTTATTCATAAATTTGTAGTTACCTTAAATTACATAAGCTCATAAAATTATCTTAATACTTCTCCTTTACTACGTACAAGTGAAATGCAAACGAAGCCTACAAATTAACATAAAAATAATCAGTGTCTGAATGAAAAGTGCTAAGCGAAAATGCAAGACTCGCGAATCATTTCATTTGGATGAATTTCTCACAGAGTCTGTGCCTCTTAATTTACGGAGATCCATTCATCGGCAAATAATTTGTCTGATTCGCCGAAATTGGCCGGCAACCCTCTGTTAGTACAGTCGAAGGGCCCCGAAAGCTGCCCCCTAATTAAAATAATAACAAGATAAAAGGCAGTCGGCGAAACGGCCCACGTTTAGCGCACGACTGCCACTGATCGGTGACCGAACATGCGATATGTGCCGAACTTCTCACGATTTTCTCACAGAGCACTTGGGCCAAATTGGCTGCTGCCCCCCTCCCTCCGGCTTCTTATTCCGTGATATTATATTGTTGCGGTCTTCTCCCCCCGAGCAAACGGAAAAAGAGAGCGAAACAAGGGGCACGCAGAACAAGAGTTATCCCCGGTCAGAAAGCCAGAGGAAGTTTCACCTGACGGTGTACAGGAAGCCACAGACACGACGTTACAGTCACACGTTTACAAGCAAACTCGGCAGTGAAACAGTCGCAAACGATTGTTCAAGTTTGAGTGTTCGCAGAAAAGTGCTTTTAGAATAGAAAATAAACTTGGCTCGTCGGGCCGATTTTGTCTCCAAATTTTAAGTGAACTGGTGACAACAAGTTATGAAATACCAATGTTAATTGCAGAGATGACTTTTTTTCATGATTTGACAAATAAACGAGGCAGTTAGTGATGAAGGCGAAAAATCGTGGCTGACATGCGAGGCACTTGTGACAGGAGGGATTGCTCATGTGTGATATGTTTGGAGTTAAAAGATAGTAACATGAACGTCGTGGAAAGTCAAAAGTCGACGGTCGGCGGAAACTTTATTTTGCGCAGGGCGATACCCTTCGTTGAGCGCAAACAGACAAGGGAATGGCAAGAGACAGACGATTATGACAACGAGTCCACGCTGGAAGCGCGAAGACGTCGTCCGGAAATGCTCCCCAGGAGTGTGCAATTGTCTGCTTCGGCCTGGAAGGAGCCGAAAATTGAACAGGACGCCAACCACAAGACCGTCATTTATTTTGGCGACACCAATCGACGTGAGAAGAAGAGTCAGGATGAGGTGAAATAATGAAATGCAAATTTTGTTGAGTTCACAACTTTGCTTTTTAAGTCCAAAAAGATTTATGACAACTTTTAATCTTAAGAATAAAAGTGCAATTTATCTCTGAAACTTTTGAAATTTTTGAATTGTGTAACAGAGAAGAAGATTTCAAAATGTCGAAATGTTGAGATTTAAAATGTAAAGTTATTATTATTAAATAACATTTAAAACAGAATTCTTAGAAGATTTATATTTGGGTTGGTCAGAGCAAGAGTGGATCAAGTCCACTTTTCAAACTTTTTCAGTTACGAGTGTTATTACATAGTAAAACATGTGTGCTTTCATAATCTATACAAATAAAATTGATTTTTGGTTATTTACTGTGAAAACAAACAAACGAAATATGGATCAAGTGCATATTTTTATTATAACTCAATCCAAAAATGTCGAATTACTTTAAGAAAAATTGCATAAAGAGCGAATTTCATGAAAAAATATTAAATTAATGTGATTTTGAGTGGTAAAACGGCATCAAAACGTGATTTCAAGCTACTAAATTTTCGTAACTGTTAGTGAAATATCTTACATTTTAATTGAAAACTAATTTATTATTTTCCATTATTTAAACAAAAATAACTAACAACAATTTAAAATACATTTAAAAAGTTGTAAAATTTTGGTTTTACCGTTAAAAAAATGAATTTTCGTTTGGATCCTTCAATCAGAAAATATTGATGCTTTAAAAATGTCTAACTGGTTTTTGATAAATTACGTATAAATTCAAACATTGCATGAAAAATGAATGAAATTCATAAAACACATTAGGACAAACATAGTTGCACATAGTTAACAACAATCAGGAAAAAACTAGAATAATCAGAGAATTAATATTAACATAAAAAAAAAAATTATTTATCTCGAAATTAACTAAAATGTAGTTAATTCACTCTTGCTCATGACCAACCCCTTTTTAAGGAAGATCTCAAATAAGCCTTGAAAGGTACAATTTTGTCCCTTTTGTATTTTATATTTTCGTTTTGCTATTTGGTTTAATAACTTGTCAATTTTTATGAAATTTGAACTTGACAAGTTTTATATGTATCTATAAAATGTGTTTAAAATGCACACATTCATGTAAGGCTTTCACGCACAATGAGTTTAATTTTTTCTAAAATTAATTTAGTCTTCACAACAATAAAATTATATGAAAACTAAATGAAATTGCATTACAATTGGAAAG
Organism: Idris sp. 1 HC-2018; assembly: GCA_022817325.1. NCBI lineage: Eukaryota > Metazoa > Arthropoda > Insecta > Hymenoptera > Scelionidae > Idris > Idris sp. 1 HC-2018. The sequence continues at coordinate 8,648 of JABFPM010003230.1, forward strand.
AGTCTACAGATGTCCATAAAAAGTAATTTTATTACAAAATATAATTAGTTTGCAAAAGACAAGACAAAAGATAAGTAGTAAGAAAGCAATAAGAAAGATAATTTAATAAGCACTAAATGTATGAGTGTACACTGTAAATAAATTGTACAATTTGAAAACGATAAAAAATAATATCGAAAAGTTGTGAAAATGATAAATGTTTTAAATATAAAAGAAACAAAAATGAAACACCCGATGAAATATAAATAGGGTTCAAAATACAAAAATACAACAAAAATTAAAATTAACAAATTTTTAAAAACTTTTTTAAACATGAAAAAGTTGTCGACATTTGTATATACAAAATCGAGTAAAATATCTTGTAAAAAATGGATAAATTTGTCTTCTGAGCTTCCATTAATTAATATATATATATGTACTATTATTGTTAAAAGATAATTATTAACTAGTGTATCTATTATTAATTGTTAACTATTATATTAAATACTTTTAATTAGAAATTCTTATTAAATTATTATAAAAATTAAAACCAAATAAATTAAATCCGAGGATAAAAAAATACTACATTCAAGAAAAATTTAATTGTAATTAGAATTCCGGCAAAACAATTTAGTCTTATTTTAAGTCAAGGTTTATTTCTTTTTTGTGTCAATTGTTAGTACTTTAATAAAAATACTAGATATTTAGAAATACGCAGTACTCGATAGTTATATAACTTAATATAATAATTATTTAAAGATGACTTTACTTTTTAACCCTTATACATTTTGAAATATAGAAAAACGTTTTCAGTGCTTCTTCTACTCTTTTCTGAAGTAGATTTTTGCAAAAATACAATTCTTTGCATCCTCTAGGATGAAAATGTTTAATTATTTTAATATCAGCTAAAAACAAATTATGATAAATAACTCTACAAAAACGCCGATTCAGATTCAGAAGAAAGATTGAACGATGAGTTTTGTCGATTTTGAATTGAGTTTTAACCCATCAGTTGTTTTAGATAAGAATACAAATTTTATAGCAAGCAGTTGTAAATATTTAAAGAAAGTCGTATATAATGAAATACCATGATTACAAGTGGGAAGATATTTTCTATGCAAGTAACCGTTAAATCCTCTTAAGAATGAAAATACGGGAAAAAGATCTGAAGATGGAGTTACTTTGAGTAAAATACAGTTTTAGATACAATTTTGAATTTTACAATAATATATTGATGTAAGATTAAAAATTGTATCAATTTTCATGAAAACCATTTATTTACTGCTGAAAATTAAATACTTTTTGGAGAACAATAATTATACCTGATTAACCTTCCGGAACTCACGCCTTTTTTGCATTCTTATTTCTCGCGTTTATTTCTCGTACCAATTCGGACTTCTTTCTCTTTGTGTACTCAGTACAACGCGCAAGTGCCGGAAGGTTAAAAAAAGCTTATCAAATTTATTTATATGAAATACTTAGAAAATTCACATAATGAAAGTTAAAAAAAATCAGATTTACCGTGAATTCTTTTCATCAGACAACTTTAGCATATGAAAAAAAAAATTTCTAAGGAATTAGTCTTTCATATATTATAGAAATTGAAGACTTTTTTGGGACAGTCTGTAAATAAGATTCTCTTGGTCCATCTTTCTTTTTCTGTCTTTCATATTCATTCGTTTGGATTCTCAAAACTTTTTCTCAACATGCGTGATTTTTTACTTTTCAAATGTTCTGAATTTATATTGAATTATGAATCCTTTTTTCTTTTAGTTTTCAAAATTAAATTTACAATTTCAGTTTAAGATATATTGAAAGATGATACTGATACAGACCCTTTCATCTCTGTTTTTTGTTTGACACATTTCGTATAAATTGAACGAATCAATTAACTAAGAAATCAGTTGTTTCAGTCAAGTAAAATTAAAATCACAAAATCAGTAAACCTTGGATAGTTTTAAAATAACTTACAGATTTAATAATTTAAAGTGTAAAAAAAGAAACACTTTTCCACCAAGTTATTACATTTATATTTATAATTTACATTTACAACAATAAATATTTTTTACACGCATTAAGCCGAGTGGAAAAATATCTGATAAAGAAAATTACATTTATTTTGCCTAACGAACAAATAATGTTATACGAAAAATTTTAAAAATAATTACCCTAATTTCACCTTTTATTAAACTAATGACATGACAATTACGAGGTGTTATAATAATTTTTCAATTACTCATATCTGTATCTGGCAAATGGAATTGACGATGCAAATGGAGTCTGCAATCTTGCTTCTGAATCGGTAGCAAAAGTGAAAAGCGAAGTTGAAAACAATTGCGATAAGTGGCTGCACAAATTATCAGGCATTGAATGTCGTGATTCTGCCCTTTCAAGGCCGTCAAAGCCATAATTCTTGAGAGCGGTGTCCAAGGTCACGGTGACTGCTCGGAGGACCCGGCCGAAAACGGTCCGGTCGATGACGCCAATTCGCCAAACGAGATTACGATCAGTGTCAGTCCTTGCAGAAAGGATGTACTCAGGATCGAAGAGGACGAGTCGCGGCTCGAGGATTTCTGGACGTTGCCTGGGGACACCACCGGCTTCAAGGCGGATTGGAGTTTCGTTCAGCAATGGCGACTCAAAGGGTAAATGAACACGCAACATTCGTTCAGCGCAAATTTACATTTTTAACCCTTTCCTTGCTGAATTTTGTCTAGATCCAAAAATTAGATTTTCCAATTTTTTACTTTCATAACATTTTATGTTTAGGGGAGTGACAATATTTACTGATGTTTTATGAAGTCTAAATATGTTGCGAAAATTACAAGAACTATTGCTACTTTGTTTCAAAAACAAAATTTCCAACCTGTAATATGTTGCTTTAAAGCAACAACGTAGCAAAAGAATTTAGGAGATACTTCGATAAAAAAGTTTACAGGTTAAATTTGGAAAGAAAAATAAACTTCGAAATGGAGACCTTTTTTTTATAATTAAGAAATTGTAGAGAAGATCGAAAAAAATGTCTTTAAGTGCTAGAGAAATTTTGATGCATTCTTTCTGAAAGTGTTTAACCTGTTTTTAAGGTGGTGATAATGTTTTACTTCGTGTTCTTGATAGGAATAAAAATGTAAAGAAGAAATTCCGATGATTAAATGTTCAAAATATTTGAAAGTATGTTGACCAATATAATAAAAATTAAAACTTGCAATATTTTCTTAATTTATTAATCTCTTAATTTCTTAAATTTTAAATATTATTTTTTGTTATTAAATGCTAAAGATATTATTTAAATGTTTGTCAACAAATCGAATTATTTTAAATAATTTTTACATTTTAAAAGTAATTTGTTACTGAATTTAAGTATTTTTTTGTATGTAATTCTCCTGTAATTGCAATATTACTTTCACGTGAATATAAAAACTTTTTAAAGAAATAAATGTAATTTGTGTTATTTATATCTTGTCATAAACATATAGTTAAATTTGAATATTTTGTTTTAATATTTTAAATTACCTTTACTGAATAAATTTTGATATAAAAAGCAATGAACTTTAGCTGATATCGTTTGATTATTTTTTCTTTTTTTATTTACTTATGCATGATATCCTTAATATATATTCATAAAAATGTGATAACTAATAGTATCAAAAAGGTAACATAAGCTAACAATCAAGTTGGGTTCTTCTATCTATTTTTCATATATCTTAATCTTAGCCTGCTATACTCTAAAAACTTTATATATTAATAGAGTAATAAATCTTCATTATATTTATCTTAAAACACTTCTGTTGAAGCATGTTTTACAATGTTATCATTAATCAATTTTCATCTTTTACTTCTCATTACTTGCACATAAGTTGAAATAAAGAAAAAAAAAAACAAAAACAAATCTAAATCTTCTTTATTTATCTAAAAGATATATAAATCACATTTTCAAAAATAAACTATAAAATTCATATTACCAAACTATATGCTTTTTAACTCAAAATACTAGTACTTTTTGTTTGCATAATGTTAAAGTAAAGTTATACAAGTTTGTGGGGCCATGCCCTATTAAAATATAATAAGAAACACACGGATATTTATCAATGCAAAAAAGTAAGGAGGATTACCACCAGGTACACTTTTTTGTTCTCTTGCAGATCATATATGAGAAACTAAACTGGTATTCTCTGTATCGAAAGCGTATCTTATCTGTCGGAAGACGCTAAACTGAAACCGGTTCATTTCATAAAGACGTTGATTGTGGAGTCGTGTTATGCAAAGAATTAGAAATTAGTTGCGGAATTGGCACTGGCCACGTAATGCACTGAAAAAATTCGTGCCATAATTACACTCACGTGTTCATACTCTTAAATGAATAATTGCAGAAAATTCGTGTATTCAAATTGATTTCTAAGTAAAACTCAAATATTAAAGTTTCATAAAAAGAACAAAAATTAAACTTTGTTTGGCCTGGTCTGATTGAGATTCAGATAAATCAGGAGCCACGGTAGTGGCTCCCGCCAAGTACAAAAAAACGAGTAAACCAATTAAAAGAAATTTTGTTCGATACTTTCGTGCGAAATTTGAAGTTGCACAAATTATAATCTTTCTTTCGTTTAATATGGAGCAAAAGTAAAATTCATACGATGAACTGCACTTTTACCTAACTTAATGGAAAAAGCAGTGGAATAAATAACAACTCTGTCTCTTGTTCTTCGCGTAACCTCGATTTGAATTGCACACAACAGCTTTATAATGCACTAATAAAAAGGATTACTATGTGCTCTTCTTGAAAATATTTCACAACGGTCTTCACTTTTTAAGATCTCAGGCTTCCCAGAACCAATAATGTATTTCACTTGTAATAAGAGTTCTCGTTTAATAGTGCGTTATAATTCTGTAAGTGGTATGTTTAATTATCAAGTTGTTATAAAAAATTATGTAACTGTACAGTCAAATAACTTTTACACGAATTCGCTTGGAATCTGCATTTTATTTTGTATATCCTTCTATACAATTTCTTCAAAATTGCTATTTCCACCTTTCAGTTGGCAGTTTAAATTACCATTCAGTATCCAAAATTCACATTTTAAATCAATAAGGCATGATTAAAATCTTGTATTGACAGCCATAAATTAAAATTATTCGGCAATTAAATTCCCTAATTTGGCTTGAACCATTAATCATTGCTCGAAAATTAAACAACAAAAGGGCCATTTGCCAATTTGCGAAACATCTTCCTAATGGGATTCCGCTACTTCTAAATTACAACCTGGAAGGTTGGATGCTGAGTTGTGATGCACGTGTCATCAGTGAATAAATCGAACGAACCGAGAGAAAGCTCTTTTGAAAAGCAATCGAATACGTGACCTAGTTTTGGTCGGCACCCCGTTGATGCTTCTTTTTTTTCCTTTTGCACATTTCTAAATCAAACTTGTTCCCAAATAAAACTCCTGATGGTTAATCAAATTTCGATGTCATTCATTTCTTTTGTTATCGCTGTCAAAATCTTTTTAAGTTTTTTTTCTTTCTTTTTTTTCAGTAAAACTGATGGTATCAATGATGAGTGAATGAAAACAAACTTTCAGTCATATTTGAAATTGAAAGAAATAAATTGACCGAAAACTTTTCATATTATTTCCTGTTTATAGTTTAGATTTAGGATTTTGATGAATGAAATTGAATGAAAACAAGATTATAGTTTCCTGGAAAAGTCTTTTTATTAAATTGACCCACAAAAAAGTATCAGAATAAAAATGTTAATATTAATAAAAAGACTTACAGAAATCTTAAATAATTTTAATTATAATATACTTTTAACATGCAATAAAATTATGTAAATAATATTATGCTAAAGTAAAATTGATGAAAGTGTTTTAAAATATTCATTAGAAAAGATGCAAGATTTTTTAATGAAAATTCTTAAATATTAATTTTGCAACTTATTTTAATAATTTACATTCAATTCACACAACTGAAATGATTTTCCTTCTGATTGTGAAATAAAGACAAATTAGCTTATAATAAAAATGCCTTTACTTCCGAAGATAATTGAAGGAAAATGAATGTTACAGTTAACGTAATTATTTAACAGTTAATCTGTTGGCTCATTTGAAACTATTTACATGAGTTTTTTTT
>JABFPM010003231.1:0-14748 GCA_022817325.1 Idris sp. 1 HC-2018
AAAAAAAAAAACAAAAAAAAAACAAACAAAAAAACAAACAAAAAAACAAAAAAATACAAAATGGTCTTACAGTTTTATACAGATTCACTCATTAATTATTTCAGATTTCAAACTTAAAAATCGGTTGAAACTCAAACTTGTTATATTGTAGTAATTTGAAATAGTGAAAAAGTGAAACATGAAATTTAGAGATACAAAAAATGCAAGTTTTAAAAACATAGTAAGCTTTTAATTTTTTCTATCAGTAACATATAAAAAATATTACAATAAATCTTAATACAATTAAAAAACAAAAATCGAAAAATTGTTGAAAAATAATTTTTTCACATGAAAGTACATAATTAAACAAAAACTGCAGAAGTCGTTTAATCAAATAATCCTCTGCTTTTTTTCGTTCGATCGAAAAATTATGATTACTAAACGTGTTTCATTCTTAACGTAATATTTACTGTTCCGATTAAGCACTCTTTTTTATTCTTTCCCTTGAATTAACAAAATATTAAAAGCTTTTGGCTAGTCGAATTTGTTTCATTCAACTGCAGCTCACATTCTGTCGCAAAAACAAGCCAAACTGCAGAAATTTTGGAAAATTGAACAATAGTTCTCATGTTTATTGAACGTCCACGCTGTGTGTTTTTATTTGAATATTTTGCGACATCATGTTTGCCATGAAATCCTTTTACAACGAGTCACTGTTTTCTGCAAAATAATGCGAGATTAAGTCTGCTTCAACTTACATGCTGTAATTCTTTATTACAGAAAAGGGATTCCATTTTTCTGAAGGAAACAAAAATATGATTATGTTTTTACTAAATAATACCCTGAAAGACATATCTTTTGAAAAATGAGAAATAATTTTACAGCCACTTTTCCTAATTAAATTTTGAACTTGCTATCTTGGTAAAAATGAGAAATAATTGTGCAACAACTTTTCTTAATTAAATTTTGTAAAAGTGATTAAATATATTATTGACTTGGCGTGATTGATAGGTCAATTATAATATATGCCGCAATTTTTACTTGTCAATCTGCGACAAATTACACAGTCATACAAGTAACAATTAATTAATCAGTTGTGTTTGCGCATAATGACAGACAAATAACGCTTGACGAGAGCTCGAATGTAATTATAACAAGTCGCATTAATTACGAACTAATGTAATTTGGCAAACTCCGCGACTGAGCAGAAAACAAATGTGCAGGATACGGGTTTGCCTTTAAAATTAAGCCATTTTATTAAGGGTAATTGTTTCTTTTTTTGCTGTTGTTTCAGTGAACACGCACATGCATGCGGATCACATTACCGGCTCGGGTAAACTGAAGAAGCGATTCGTCGGCTGTCAGTCGGTTATATCACGAAAAAGCGGAGCTGAGGCGGACGTGCTCCTCGAGCCAAAGGATAAGATCAAATTTGGGAAACACGTTTTGGACGCTTTTTCCACCCCTGGACACACCGAAGGTATGCTCACTTTTATTCATCCACTTACATCCACTTTTTTCATTCGCTGCCTTTGAATTGTGTTCAATATTTTTATTTAAGAAAATATTTCATATTGAAGTTATTTTTAGGTACATGTTTTAATAAGACAGTTCTGAAACGTGTTTTATCAGAATAGGGTCTTCCACAAAAAAAGAAAGTGTTGTTTTATTATTTCAGCAATTAATTGTCATGTAAAAATATCCACACAAAAAACCATTTTTTGATAATAAAAAAGTATGATTGAAAATGAGCTTGATTTTTTATTATCCAAAACGGGTTTTATGTGTGGACACAAAAATTTAAATGTAATAAAACATTTTTATACATACTAATTATTGTATTTGAGGTAATGTTAAAATAAATTGATTGCTTATTTAACTTAAACAATAATGAAGAACAAAAGAAAAAGAACGAGATTTGCAAATTCGCCACAGGCGGTTTGTCAGATGAAACATTGTCTTATAATGGCACAGCCAACACGGCCAACACAACCTTGTCACAAAAAATTGAACTGTTAAAATCTGAATTGGCACAGCGAATCAAAGTAACAGGTTACACATAACACTATACTGACGAAATCTGGCGGTCCTCATAGCTCCGAGAATACCTGCAAAGAAATTGCTGAGAAGGGAAAAAGGTCGAATATTAATTCGAAAATACTTTTATAACAATAAAAATAATTGACTAATAAATACAAAATCAAAAATAATTTAGTTAATTGTACCAGTCGTGGGACACTTAAGGTTATTCGCAGTTTCAACGAAACTTTAAATATATAATGTAAATAATAAATAACTTTTTTATCTAGTAATTTGAAAAGAATTTTTACATTTTACTATTGTCAAAATACAATAGAATGTATATTTTTTCGTAATTATTTTAATTCAATAAATATTTACCAGATGCACTTGTCCCAGTAGCTGGGCAGTTTTATATTTCAGTTTAATTCAACTTATACTTCATTAATATTAAAAAAAAAAAACAAAAATAACAAAAACATAAAAATAGAATAGTTAATGAATGACATATTGTTTTTTCAACATATTAAAATTATATTTTTATAAATTTGTCAAGCACTTGATTAAGCAATCGCGACTGCCCTGATTGAGAAACTTTTACTTGTAATTGTAAATACAACTTTATTTGCTTAAACTGATATTTAATCCATGTTTATAATATAAATTTTTATGTCATATTTGTTTTATTAAATAAATTAAATGTCAGCATATTCAATACATAATTAATTTTTTGTTTTTACGTACATTGTATATTTAAACGGGATCTTATAACAATGCCAAGATTTCTGTGCAGTCTCTGGGCAATAACATTAAATCTGTTCCAGTGACTGGACTGCTTAATATTTAATTAATTATTATATTTAATCATATAATCAGTTTAAAAAGTCGTTAAAAAACATTCGGTAATCTGTTTAAATCATTTTGTGTTTCAAAATATGCATATCTATTAATATAGTGCTCTCATGCAGCAAGCAGTGCAGTCTGATAAATTGTTAACGTTTTTAAAAAAATCGATAAAGCGTGTGCATGTTTAAAGAAACGATTTTTAAAGCTAAAATTAAGTCTACTAATTAAATATGTTTGTTAAAAAATAACTTGAAACTCTATTCTTTCTTGTCGCATTTTTTCTACTACAAATAATGCATATTTTACCGTGTTATTAATTAATAAAAATTAGTTTCCCGACAATGGTACACTTACCTTACAAAATTTATAAATGAAAAGAAGTCTAGACTCTTGGATGATTTTAATATTTTCTTACGTTGTTTTTACATAAAAAACTTTTAATGGTCAATTATTAACATACGAATGTCTAAGTCTATTTACTTTTTATAATTAAGCGTATTGTTCAGTATTTGACATCACTCTTTGTTCAAGTCAACTTAAAATATCCTCTGCAGTATCGAACTGTAAAATTGTACGGTGAAGAACTGCTGGTACAACAGTCTGCATTGCACCTATGGCAGTTCATTATTATTTTCAGTGTAAGAATTAAATTAAAAGTGATTTAAGGAAATATTTTATATTGATAATAAAGTTTTTTTTATCTATATATTTTAATAAAACAATACTGAAACTTGATTTATAATTGTTGATTATTGAAATAATATGTATTGTGAACATATTAATATGGTATATGTGTACTAATTATTACACTTAAAGTGATATTATGCATCAGAGAACAAAATGAGCAATTAATATGTGGAAAGCTGAAATTTAAGCCTTGACATCTAAGAAGGCCAAAGATAAGCCGAGGGCCATTAAGGGTGCCGAAAGCGAGAGCTAAATTTTACCTCGCGTTAATTATGCCTGGGCATACAATAATTTTTTCGTCAAATTTAAATGAAAAGTAGTTTATATTGTAAAAAAGCTATCAGATAAACAAAAACCATTTTAACTATTGTGTTTCTGAAGTTTTTTAAATTTACAACAAAATTTCTTTGTACGTTAAATGTCATGTACTTCAAATGTACTTTTCAACGACGGATTTTTCTGGAAGAGAACATTAATTTCATTATTCTTATTCATATTTATCTTCATGATTTCGGATATTGATTGACAGTTTAATGCAAGATAATGAAGTATTGAAGAAATTTTTTATCAGAATCTAACTGAATAAAAAATTAACGTAATAAAAAGTTACGAATATTAAATTTCTTAGTAAAATCTATACAAATGATGGTGTTGATTTTAAAATTCAATCTCCGATAAAAGCACTTTTATGCTCGTATTTTTGTCTACAAATCAAATGTAATTTCTAATGAATATCCTTTTACAGTTGCTAGTCGTATAAAACAAACACAAACAAATAAAATATTATGAATATTTATAAACTCAGTAAGTATAATTTAATATGCAGAATCGATATAATCATTAGGATCATATTAACAAAAGTTCGAAGTTTGTTTTTAATTTATTATTTAGATACAATAGATATTTTTACCTGATAATATCATTTTATAATGTTCACCAGCTAATTAATAATTAACGGTAGTCGGCTAATTATGTTCAATAGTGATATATTATTTTACTTGAAATAAATATTTCATTACTGCATCCTGGATATTATCCTGCTTAATGTATCTTTCCGAAAATATTTTTATGGAATATTATTATTTTAAAATAATCTAAACTTGAGGAAGAAAACACATTAAAAGTTTCCATTACCCATAACAATAATAAATCCAAATACTTGTTGAAAATTTACTGTAAAATGTATACGATTTCTCTGAAAAGTTATACATTTTAGTCGCCAAATAGATTTAATAATAAAATTGTCAAATTTAAATGAAAATTATTTTTGTTCAGGATGCATGACATATGTTAGCAAAGAGCAAGGTATCGCATTTACAGGCGACACTCTTTTGATCAGAGGTTGTGGAAGAACTGATTTTCAGGTTAGTAAATTATAGTTTAGTTTATTTGTTGAAACTAAATTCTGAAAATTGTACCATTTTTCCTCGCAAAATGAAATGTTTATTCATATAATAAAACTACATTAGTATCATCTTTTGTTTTGTTTTAATTTTGAAAGAAAAAGATATAGTAATGATTATTTCATTATTATATTTAAAAGTTTCATTATTTAATTTCTTCTTGTGAAATTGCATAAAAAAATCATAAAATAATATAATTTAACGAATAAAATGTTGTCTACTTCTTACATTTCAACAAGTAGTACCTTAGTTGATGACATTTGTTTTCTGCAAACAAATTATATACCAGAAATTCTTTTTTACTGCTCTGCTTCAAAATTAATTTTGATGAAAATCATGTTTAAACTATGCGTCAGGTAACATTAAATGTGATACATTTTGACCAAATTTAATCTAGTCTAGCAGCTTACGCAGATGCAAACCAACTGCTTTGAACATGAGAATTTAATTTAACGTTCGCGAAACTGTCGGAAAATACGTGTTGCCACTTAAAAATGCATTTTTTTCACTACAAACTTCTTCGTGGCTGTTAGGCAAAATCACAAGTAAATTTTTATATTCTTCACGAGCAATTTTATTTATTCGCTTTAAAACTTGAAAAGGACCAAAGTTGGAGCAAAGTGAAGGCCAAAATAAAGTTATCGGTAACTCATTAGTGACTGATAAAGTTCAGGCCAACTATAAAAGTTCTTGTCAATGATAATTTTTGTAGAATTGATAATTATTCGCAAAACTTTGTAGTAAAATATCTCTCACTGAATAATGTTAAAGTGGTAAATACAAAGTTTCTTTGTAGATAAAATTTGTCTGTATATGACTTTAAATTTTGTACTCACGATATCAATTAGAAAAAGTCAATTTACGTTTTTCTTCAAGAAAAATTATACTACAAATTATGCAGTTTATATTTTCAATTTACATAAATATGAACCAAAAATCAATGTAGTAGGTATGATCTAATATTTACTTGCATCACTGGCTGCATGAAAAATTAAAATCTCAATAATAAATTCAATATTCAGATGTAATTAAACATTATTATTATATTATCTGACAAAAATGAATAACCTTTTCCTCTTTCACAATTTCAAATAATTAAATAAACAAATTACTTCCAGTTTTTTGTATTAATTTTTTTGGTACAGATCTATTTTAAATAATTTTCAATTACGCTGTGAAAGAATAAATCCATTTAAAATGTTATATCTTTGTACTGCATTATAGATATGTTAAATAAATTATAATATAAAAATGAAACAATCAAAGGCTAAAAAGGAAATGATAATTTAATTTTATTAACTTTTTTCTCTTTTGGCCGATAAAGTGAGCGATCAAAAAGTTCGCGCGTGTCTGTGCAAATGCAATTATCAGAATGCAAAAAGTATCAAAGGGTGGATATGTTTTTGTCGGGCTTATTATAACTAAAATTGTATGGCCCTTTTTTGCAAGATAAACGAGCAAAATGGTCGTCGTTTAATAGCAGCAACTAACTTTGACTTGCAGGGCGGATCCGCGGAAACTCTGTATCACTCGGTGCACTCGGTCATTTTTGATCTTCCAGCAAATTACAGACTTTACCCAGCTCACGATTACAACGGCAGAACAGTTACAACCGTGGCTGAGGAGCGAGCTCTTAATCCGAGATTAACCAAGTCTTTGCAAGATTTCGTGCAAATCATGAACAATTTGAATTTGCCTTATCCAAATATGATAGGTATAATGCTTTCAATTCTACTGCACTTCAATTTGATTTGCGTTCAAATTCATTCTTCGTTTGGGATACGTAATCTGTAATCTCACAAATGACACTGGCAACAAAAATGTCTTGGGAAAAATATCGAAGGAAGGATATACATTTGTATAGCTTTCAACTACAGTGCCAGAGTATAAGTCTCTCTGCAAATGTATGACAGACTAAAAGAGTAAAAGGGATTTTGAAGTTATTTTGTTATGATTGTTTAAAGTTTAGAAAATTTGAATTCACAATGAATGATGATTTAAAAATATCTATTTTAAGTTCATATGCAAAAAACAACGTTGAATAAAACTGAATTAATCAAATAAATATACTGTTGCAAAATATTTTTATTGAACGTGTTTTAATAACTTTTATTAAAATATTTGCAAAAACTTACATTTGTATTTAAATAATATACATGAAAAGTTATTTTCATTAAATTTTCAATATAGTTCTTCTTTTTATATCATACAAATAATTTATTTAATTTTTCACAGTATATATTTTATATATTTTGTATTTAAACTTTTGTCATACTCAGTAAAATTTTACACAAAATTGCAGAGCAAGGAAAACTTTAGAATAATTCACATAACTTTGTTGATGGAAACTTTATACAGTTTTAGAGAAATTTGATTGCTAATAATTCGTATAAGGATTCTTATGTAGCGTGATTGATTAGTTATACAGATCTTTTATGTAGCTTCATAGAAATTCAATTTAGAAATTATCTTGTACTTAAAATCATGTATACATTACAAATATATGTATAATTATTTTTACAAAAATATCAAATATTAATTGTTGAAAAAATAATCTCATTGTATTTTACTATACTTAATACATGTCAAAGAAAGTTAATTTTATAACGTTACAATTTAAATGGCTTTTTTCAATAATGAAAAGTAAATATCGTTACAAATGCATTTCATTTAACCATTACAAAACATTATACTCAATTTGTGTGCTATTTCTTTTTGTGAATATAAAAATCGATTTTTTGATTTTAGATAACTTTATAACAGAACACATTGTTTATTTACAATAAGGGTAATTGTTAAATTGCATTGTTTTTAACTTTGCAATAAGTTTTTAAAGTGATAAAAATGATAACAATTAATGGTCATTTTGATACAGCGATACTGTATTTGTACACAAAATAAAATCCCTCCATTATACAAACAAAATAGCACAAAATAGTATCTGATACTCTCACCATGGCTATTGATGAAAATAATGTTCCTAATAACTTGTGTCAAACTTGAAATTACAATGAAAAATTAATGTTCAAATTATAAAATTCATTTTCTGCAAATCTATTCACATTGAAACATGTGACTTAATACTCGGTGAAATACAGAGAGTTGTCACAGGTAAATCATTGTAGTTTAGAATTGTTGTGTCAGTTACTAACTCAAGAAAATCTAATACATTTTAGTGACAATTTCGACTGCAAGATGCACATTCAAGATATACTTTTGGTTGATGTATTATTTTATTTAAATATATATAAATGTAACAACAGTTATTTTTCAAAATTACACTATTTTAATGTTTATAACAAAAATTAATTAAAATTTAACTGTGTGCACATTATTTATATAAAACAAGAACATTTGATGGAATAATAACGATTTTAGTTTTGTTTTACTTGGATGAGTTCAATTGAGCGGTTCGTTTGGACAGCAAAATTATGGTCCGAAGAGAATGAATGTATAGGTGCGAAACTTCTAACGATTTTGGCATTAACAGTTATGATGGCATGTGGGTTCTACGTGAAGTTACAAACAAAATGCAGTGTTGTAACATAAACTTTCATTATATAGCTTAAGTGTAAACTGTAACTAAAATTGAGCCATTAGATTAGATCAGTGAAGTTTAATTAAAAGTTAATTCGTTCCTTCAACAAAAATAAAATTCTTACAAAAATAACAAAATAAAACAAACTCTTTTATCGTGTACACATGGTAGACTATATAGAAATTAAATCTGACATTTTTTTCTTCGTTTTTTTTTTCACTTCTTTTGGGGATTATTTTGCTATGAGATTTTTATAATGCGAGATAATTGTTGTCGATAGCACTGTACATGAAGTTTTCCGATATTTTTCTCAGTGGCATGAAAATATCTAACAAACATTATCTGTAAGTAAAATTGAAAAACTAAATTTATTTATGTTTGAGGAATAAATTCGACATTTTATCTTTATTCTTGGCCATAAATATTTCTAAGAGAATAATCTTTGTTTCAGATACAGCAGTCCCGGCAAACAAAGTTTGTGGTTTGTATAAAGTTGAAAAAAGTTAACACCGAAACAAATCGAATTATTTCAATGACTAAGTGTTGCTTCAATAACAATAGTCAAACAGTATTCTTTTCTGCAATTATTAATTACTTCTTCATTTAATAACGAAAGAGAATTAGTTTGATACGTTATTATATTTTTTTTAGAATTTATTCAAAATTTGCTTTTAGTCATATTTTAATCACTCGAAAATGTGGAATTTGATTCATTATATTTTATGAAATATATTTTATGATACATTTTATATGTGTAATCTATTTATCGCTTTTTTCCTCCATTATTTACTGTAAATTGTTAAATTCTCATTAAACTTGTTTATTACATATAAATTAAATCTTGTTATGGCTTTATTAATAAATTCACTATAATATATTTTGAAGTGTTCTCTGATCGAGCTTATTATACCATTGAATTGCTGTATTGTGACGCTAAGCTTACGGTCTCAACTTAAACCATCTAAAACCAGTTATGAACATATTACATATATTGTTCTACTTAATCAAAACATTGTTTAGTATCTAAACTAAACAATATATGGTACCGACCTTTGGAATTATGCTTTCAATTTTTGTACAACAAAAACTATTAATTGAATGTGCAAAGAAGATTGTCGTCCCAACTTAAAATAATGAGACATTTTTAACATTACAAAGTCATCTTATTTTCATTTTAAATTATCTTATTATAATTGAAATAATAATTGTTTTCTTATTCTCAACAATAAATTCACATTCTAATGACCTAAAAACGGGAATGATTAATTTTTTTATATTATCGAGTGCCACCAATTAATTAATTAATTAATTAATTAAGTCTTAAAAACATTAAAAAAGAAGATTGAACATTAATATTATGTAGCGAGAAGAATGAAAGAAAGAAAGAGAAATGTAAAAAAAAGAAAAAAAAAAGAAGAAAAAATGAAAAAAGAGTTAAGAGCTCTTAATAAACCTCATTATTCCTTGTAGTTCTACGGAGCACCAGGTAAAAATGAATAAATAAAATGTTTCTTTAAAAGAAGAAATCGATATTATCATAAATAAAACATTTTGTAGTTTCTCATTTATTACAAAAAAAAGTTTAAACGTAAAAATTAAGTAAAAATAACTTCGAAATGAGTATTAATATTTGAAACTGTGGCTAGTTTTTTTCTGGTAAATAATCTTTCTATATTAACTTTTTTAATAGTTTGTTTAGATGTAAAATATTAATGTTTGCTTAGATCTGACTTTACATTTTTCTTTAGTTTTTATTCAGCGATGTTGAAAAATCAAAAGTACCGGAACTCGTTATATGGAAATCTATTTCTTAGTATAAATAATATACCATTCCATGTTTTCTTGAAGTCTTCCTTTTTTACAGAAATATTTGTAATGAAATACCTTTTTTTTTGAAACAATACTATGTCTTCTGTTAAACAAAAGACAGACAGAAATAAAAGAATTTTAAAAACAATATATGTTGTGTGTACTAAATTAATTTGCAGAACAAGGGAAATGTATTTAAAATTGTGTAATTGTTGCTTTACATTAAGTGAATTTTACCAAATATTCAGCTAAAAATTGCATTCATCAAATGGAAAATGCTCGGCACAGAATTAACGAAATATAATAACATACTTAAGTTTGGATCGATATGCACGTAAGCATTGTGTTTGCTGTACGCAGGACAAAAATGTGTAGTCTTTTCATATGTTGTGCAGAAAAACGAAACTTTATGTAAATTACCAAAAGGAAATTTGCCAGGTACGTTGACAGGCGTACGATATTTTTATTAAAAAGAGAAATTGCATGCGCAAGAAAATATATCATCAGAATAAGATGAAGCTTAATATCCCGTGTTCTTATTGATTTTGTTTATTGAAAAAAGTAGCAGAAGAAATGACAATATAGTTCAATGAAAATCTTCAAAATCTCGCATATTTTCATAAACATAATTAATTATAATAACACACAAATTTATTATCATCTTAAACTTAACGTACGGTGTGACATTTAACACGACAGCAAATGATGTTAATTTTGACGGCATTTCTGATCGTATTTGACATTATATTCATTGTCACGTTACGTATTTCTTGATCAATTGTCGAAAATAAAATGTGCAACATATAAATTTGTTCGTACATTTTTTGTACACGACGAAAAGGGAAATATTCAGCTTGAAATTGAATCAAGTATCAAAAGTAGAGATATTAAATCTCATATTTTATCTGTATTAGATATGCAAATCTGATAGATGAAACGTACAATTTTTGACTCTGAAGCATTTTAAAATTTTGCCGAGTATAAATTTGTTCTATTTTCGTAGCTTTGATAGTTTTATTTTATTTTTGCAACAGAACTTCAGCTTGCAATAAGTATAATGAACAACACAATCTGTTAATTAATGTCGACATTCATATTTCTTTCAATTAAGCTAATTGCATCCAAATTTTGTCATCCATTGCCATCAAATTCCCTATTTTGTATAAAAATGCAAAAACATATTAAGGTAATTAATGTTGTTTGACTCCTAGTAGACACAATCTTTTCATTGCAGACACACATTTAAAGCCAGAAGATGTTTATCTCTTGCGCAGACAGGACACATTTTATGGCTTTTAATTGAGAAAGGGTTTTTTGTTTTGGCAAAATGAAAGGGAAATACCGATGCGTTAATGAGTACGTGTGTGGATCGACTCGTTTGGTTGTTCTAACGTCAGTGTGGATAGGATCTTTGGGCGCTCGGTTGGCCGTCCGGTCGGCTGGCTGATTCGTTGCTTGTGGCACCGCATAGAACGGGGTTGAAATCGATACCGTTGCCCGGGCAACCGGGGGTACGGTGCCCGACACATTGAAGCATGAGCCACGGGCCAAGGCTAGCTACTCATGCATTTTCATGCCTCGTCGAAAAAGCTCCGGCTTTCTGCGAGCAGAAAAAAAAGGAGAAGAACAGAGAAAGCCAAGCGCCGAAGCGCGAAAGATATCAAGGCTCGCGTGACGCACGAGCCAACAACAAACGAATTTCGCGCGTTTAATTCAACACCCGATATATCCAGCCTTCTTGTCGCATATTAATGCCACCATTTCGACGACTCTGTAATTGATGGCTGTCTGCTTTGACGCCGTGCGTTTGTGTACAATTGAATCGTAAACATAACACGCATTGCAATAAATAATTACATTTCCTTACACGTGCGGTAAAAGTAATTACTTTTACCACTCGCGTAAGGAAAAGAAATTCACCCCACTACTGGACATAGCAGAGGCTTTCTCACTCGTGAGCATGGACAGACACTCGTTTCGCTCGTGCTGTCCTTGTCTCACTCTGCTGTATCCACTAGTCAAGTTAAGTACCATTTTTTTTCTCTCTTTTCTTTTAAACTGGTGACTTTTTGGAAGCAAATGGCACTTTCATGTAAAATGATGTCGTTGAATAAAATTAGAATGATAAATGAGCGATATTGCTGGAATTTATCGGCTAAATGTTAATTTGATGTTTGTTATTTCACTTTTTTATCGTGACCAAAATGTTTACAAGTATTTTTGAAAGTACAAATAATGATGAAATAATTTGTCACAGCGATTTTTGACGTTTACTTTGCGAACAATATGTCTAAATAAAAAAAACTTGGCAGTGTCATGTGCGCGAAGAATATGTGCGCGCTGTCGAGCCTGGGGCCAGAATTTCGAGTAACTCAAATTAAGCAAAGTAGCAGCAAAAAAATTTGCCCGCGTTTTACTTGTTTCCTTGCTTTTGAAACTTAAAATGTAACTTGCAAATTTTCACCATTCAGTACATTATGTGTTAACTTTATACTGATTAAATCTGACTGTCGTGAAATAGGAAGATTAGACTTGTAATAGAAAGTAGTCAAACAAAAGTAACTTTCTTTTCAACATTTCGCAGTAGTCAACAAAAATAATAAGCAACTTTTGCTTTTTACGATTTAATGCATTAATAACAATAATATTTTACAAACATATATTTGTGTAGTTTTTTTGTTCAAACATTTAATGATTAATTGTTACATTTGTAAATTCGTATAAAGGTTTGGGCTGAGATTATGAAGCCATTTGAATATCCTGATTGACACTGTGGTTAACAAATTAGACAATATGCTGAGAATGCTATTTGGAAACTCGGATCGATAATAAACAAGGCTCTTGAAATGAAAGGTGCGTAATGAACAGTTTTAACAATAACAAAAACAATGTTTCTGACAATCAGTGTCAGTATTTTTTTCCATTATTCAAGTTAACTTGTTTGAAAAATGACAAATTAAATTTAATTCTAAAAATGTATTACTCTAGAACAATAAATTTAAATAATGAATGGACTAGTGAAATCAACATTTTATATTACATTAATAAAGTGTTTAATAAAAGGAAAACAAGTCAAATTTTTTAAACAATTTTTTAAGTACCAGAAACAAACTTTTCGATATAAATTGTACAATTTATTTGAAAAATAATCATCAATGTAATGTTTTTAAACAATCAGAAAGAACAAAGTTTTGGACGTGAATAAAATATACTGAAAAAATCAAAATACAAATTTTTTCTATAATAATTATTGGAACTAGTTTGTTTTTTATATCTGCTGGATAAATTTTAAAGTTGAACAACAAAAGGATACAAGTAGAGTACAAACCAAGACTTAGATGGTTATTTGAAAATTCAGAGTATCTTAACCTATTTTTTTATACATTTATCTGATTAAAACAAAAAAAAGAAAAGAATTTGACTGCAGCTCACAGTACAGTTAGTTTCGATTTTCGACTCACAACTTTGTCCATTTTTTTCTAATTATGTGAAATCTTTTATCATATTTCTTGAATTGTACGACTCTTTTTATTTTATTTTTACAAAGCTATCTTTTACTGATGTTGAATTTGGTTTACAGAATTGTAGACGTCATCGACATTGGGGCGGTAACAATTGAGTTTGACATGCATAGTACATTCAATGCCCTCTTTACAAAGTTCGATTCAGGAAAAAAGGACGTGAAACTTATTGACATATGATATTTATTTTATTTATGCAGCTTCGATTCGAGATAATACATAACTTTTTCCGTTAGTTAAAAGTGCATATCTCTTTCTTGTTATTATTATATATTTACAAAAAATAATTGTCAGATTTACAAAAATTACATACATTTTATTGCAAATTCTTAATTTTCTGTTATTATTGCGATTTAATTGTCAAACTCGGCTATGAAACTTGAATATGAAAACAATGTTTTAAACGAAGTTAACAATCTATCTGATAATCATTACAGTATAGAGATAAAGACAGAGTAATAGAGTTTATGCGTATAAGAGTAAGATAGTAAGAACAATCCAGAGGTATGATACTTCCCTACTGTTTGTATAAAATGGCTATTACTTAAAGTTGACCGCTGAACTAAAGCCGCTAGAGGCGCTGATGCTTATTCAGGCTGCTTTTCTCTCTGGCACATCTGTCAAATTTGTCAACCTAATAAACAATTCGGCTTTCTTAGCTGTCACTTTTACTATTTTTCAATAAAGTTAAAATTTTTACATACATTATATGAATAAGAAAAATTAAATTTATTTGATTTTTAGATCATATGTTTTTTATTTATGTAAATTATACAAGTAATAATTTTACTATAGTTTTATATTTATGTACAGATATATCAAATTGAATTTTTTTTTTTTTTTATAACTTCGTGATATTTTTCTAGTCATTATTTTACATAAAATAGGCAAATCATAAGAATCTTAATTTTATTTCAAATACATACGTAAACATTATAAATACATT
>JABFPM010003232.1:0-14747 GCA_022817325.1 Idris sp. 1 HC-2018
AATATTAAATACATCAAAAGTTAGAAATTTTTTCTAAAAAGGGGGGCCCCCTCCGAGGTGTCACTATATGTCATTCGAAACCTCTTGTCAAGTGATATAATATCCTAAAATATTAAGCGAATCTGATCATTCTGAAAGGTACTTGATTTTGGACTTCAGGGTCCCCTTAATACATTCCTTACTTTGTTTGTCTACTGGTTTTCCATCTAAGTCTAAAAAATATATAATGAGATCCTTTTGTAAATATAATGGGTCTCTTGTAACGTTTATATTTTCAGCTATTTTAATAATATGTGAAAACTTTGTTTCATCTTCGTCTGAGCTGATATCTTCATTTTCTTTTTCTTCGTTTTCTATTTCTGGATTTGAATTCTGCATATCTGAATCTGATGAATGCTCAATATCTCTTTCTTTTAACCTACGTTTTTCCTATGTTTTAATTCTGCTCTTTTTTTATTTTCTTTTAGTGTTTCAATGTGGATTTCCTTTTCTTTCGAGTTTTCTTCATTAAATAGTTCGTTTAGTTCCTTTTCTTGCTCATTCTGGGGTATTTTAGTTTTTGTATCTTCCTTTTTTACGTTTTTTCTTGTATTAGTTTTGATTGATTTCTCTTCTTGGTTCTTATTTTGGTCTTTTTCATCGGATATCCCGTATTTTTTTCGTCATTCTTTGTTCCTTTTCTTATTTATCTCCTCTCCATACCATTGTCCAACGTCAGATGATTGTACGTTTTGATCGTCTTAAACCTTGTATTGCATGTATTTCCCTCCTTTGTTTTTCCTCTTCTATTTCTCTCTCGACTTTATCCCTGTCTACTGGGTTACGTGAGAGAGCATCTGCTTTAACGTTTCTTTTTTCAGCTTCATGGACGATATCAAACTCATATTCTTCTATATATGCATAATAGTTTCAACCTCCATCTGGTAAGTCTAGAAGTGGGGTCTTTAGCTGTACGCATCCAAAACAATGGTTTATGGTTAGTTACTACTGTAAATTTTCTGCCATAAAGGTCTAAACTGATGTACGCGGCATTCATGGATCTGGAAATATATGGTATAGGTTTATCTTTCCTTATTTCGCCTTGACTTAATATTCCGCCAATTGCAACGGTGGAGGCACCTGTGGTTAATATAAATGGTTTTGTGAACTGAGGGAATTGGAGTATTGGTGTTTCACATAATTTTTTTTTCAGAATTTCAAAGGATTTTTGTTGTTCCTCTTCCCATATAAATTCGGCTTCTTTTTCTAGTAATTTAGTTAGAGGTTTTGTTATATTTGAATATTTATGTGCACAACCTTTTTTGGTTGTGGATAATTATTTATTGCTTCTAGTTTTTTCGAATCAGGTTTGATGCCATTCTCAGTTATTATATGTCCTAAATATAGTACTTTGCGTCGTAAAAATTGACATTTATCAGGCTGTGACAATTTTTGATTTAACTGTAAATTATCGAAAATATATTTTTTTTATAATTGAAATGACGAATTGATATTTGACGATGTTAAATAAGATAATTTTCGAAATGTAAAATCGAAAATGTATACATTATATTATAAGCCAATTTAAACGAGCAAATTCGAAAAATCAATATTTGGCATTCTCCCTTTACCCCGCCCGAAAATAATATCTGAGTTCTTGGAAACAAATAGGAGAAAAAAGACACTCTTGCTTTGGACTGCACTGAAAAAAGATCACCGAAAGTCTCCTGCTACGAAATACCAGGGGCGAGATCGAGAGTATCCCCGTTCGGGCACTGTTGAAGCTGATTATTCTTGGTGTTGGTCCTGCAATTGGGCATCTATGCCGAATGAATATTCGCCAGTTGGTTCGCTGTGCAAAATCTTGGATACGCGAAATCCTGATTGTATGACATAACGATCAGTTCACGTCCGGCAGTAATACAAATCATCTTGAGGTCATCGCGACGAATACTGATCCGGGGATTGCTGCTGTGACGAGTCTGAGGGTCCATGTTGGTTATTCATTGAGCCAAACGATTAACCAAGATTCGTGACCACAACGCCAATACAACATCTGATACAACTGGATTGGTGCAGTACTTCGATAAGTGAACGATCAGATTTTTTTTTATTGTCTAGTAAATTTTTTATTTTATTTGTTTTATTATCTTCCTTTAACTTTGAACGATTTTTCAAGTTTGCTCACTTAGGCATGACCGGTATTTATGGTTGTCTCATTTTTGTATTTAATTATTTAAATTCATTTTTGTAAATAAATAACTGGTCAACATTCGAAAAACAATTGTGGAATCCTTTTATTTATATACACGTGAAAAACCTTTATCTTTTGGGACTTTGAAGAAAACTTTCGATTTTCTATTGATATTTTATTTTTGATACTTCCATCAATTTTATAAAATTTTATAAATTTTGTAACTTAAAGATGTTAAATTGCTACCAAATATAAAAATTTTATTACAAATTTATGTATTTAAACAGACTTTTTTGCATTTAATTCTCAAAAATGATCAAGGGATAAATGATGTTGAAAAAACCAAAATTACAAATGAGCACGCCCATCGTCCTAGTAAAGTTGATATCTTCAATATTGCTAAAGCATTGGAAAATTTTGCAGACAAAACTTGCCTTGAAGGTATGAACAAAATAAATTTTGAATACAAATTTTAAAGTAAACTTATGAGAAATTTACATGTAAATTTTATATCAAATCAAACTTTATTGCAGAAATAACTGAGCAACAAAATAATTCGAACCCCGAAGAGGAAGTAGAAATTATCGAAACAAATAAAGACACGAATTTGAACCTTAAGGAACAGAGAAGAGTGGAAGTTATTGACATTGTAAAAATAGTTCATATAATTTAATTCCATTAAAAGTTCAGATTTTTATATTTAAAAGAATTTTTGTTTTTTTTCAGGCAGACGATGATTCTGAGGATCTTCCAGCAGAAGGTAGTTTTGAAGTTGTGGATAAAAACAAAGACTCTGTTGACCACAAAATAAAACCAGCTCGTAAAAGAAAAGCAAAAGTGAATGTTTAAAAATTTAGCTGAAAATTGAAACTTGTTATTTATTGTAAAATGTTTTATTTAATTTTATTTATGTTTTAACAGATAATAACAGATAGACCTCTACAATTAGCGGTTTTATATTTTCTAGAAATAGCAAAACTTATAATTAAACTTGGAGGTGCAGACATAAATGCAAATTTTTATGGAAGTTACACTGCTCTTCACTGGGTTTGTAATTTTACAACTGACTTCGAACTAGTGAAACTAATGATTGAATATGGTGCAGATCTGAATATCCAAAGCAACACTAGTATCACACCTCTTCAGTACAATATCCCTACAAAGATAATTTGGAAATAATAAAACTACTTGTCAACAATAGTGCAGATATAAATGTAAAAAATAAATATGAAATGACATCGCTGCATATTTTATGAAGAAATAGAATATGTAAAATATCTAGAATATGTAGAATATGTATAATTAAAAGCATTCGCCAAAATGTGATCAAATTGAAAATGCTGAATTTAACAGATGATGACATTTTTGAACTTTGAAGATTTTCAGCTGAGTCAGAAGAGATACAAACTTTTAAAGAAGCTTACAAAAAAAGCAAAATAACTATGTGAAGAGATATGCCCTGACTGGAATTTTAGGATTTCAGATTTGCTTTTGAAAGACTCAGAAACAAATGCAGTTTTTATTAAAGTTAAAGACATCATCGAAAATGATTTCATTTTTACGAAAGATATTTCAATGATTATCTTTTATTGAATCAAAAAAGGAAAAATATGTTCATACTTGGTTTATTTTTCAGTTGACAGATACAGAGCTTTGAAAGATACTTCTGGCAAGTCTGGGATTTTATTTTTAATTAGCAAAATATGATAACTAAATTGAAATGAAAACATTAAATTATTTAGCAATAAATAAATTAATAATTAAAGAAAAAAAAAATTCAGAAGCAGGATTGGGTAAAATAGTCTATTTTAACTATTTTAAATAGAAATAGAAATAGTTAGAAAAATTTCTATTTTAAATACAAAATAAAGGAGTGGTCCTAAAAATTATTTTCAAGTCTGAATATGAAGATATACTTTAGGATGGCTCTTATTTTGACTAAGTTCGATTTTTATCGGTCAAATTTTAAAATAAATTACAGTTGTAATAAATAACAGTTTTTTGACAGCTCTAACTGTCAAGAATCAATTTTTGACATCAAATTTATTTTCAGCGACCTCAAAAACTTATAATATAACACCAAAGTTTAATGAATTCGAAAAATTATTATCAAATCAATATTAATGATAGTTTTATTCATTTAATAGTTCAATCTAATAAAGCTTGGATATTCAATTGTTCGCAATATCAATTTAATAGAGTCAAATAAATACATTGTTAAAAGAGATGAAGAGAGAGAAAACAAAAATCACGTAAACACTTTCAGTTGAACTGATTTCCATAATTTCAAATGAAACACATTAATATTTTAGATTACATTACTTCCGAACTATTCCTTTATCGAATATGAGCAAAAGTATAAAATTTCATTGGTATTTAATTAAATTGTTTTCAAAGTCATTAGATCATTTTCATTAAAATAACTTAAAAGTTTTTTTAAAATCATATGAGAAAACCGTTGATTGCCTAAAATAATCTCCATAGATTCGTAACCATTATCCAATAACTTTGATAGTTCGTCAGCTTTCACTATCTTTTTTTTTATCATACTCGAGTAAATTGGAAATTCCTCATCAAAATTAAATTTTTTGAGTCTTTCTTTGACTTCTTTTACATCAAAATAAGTAACAACTTGTTGCAGGTCTTTGAACATTATATCTGCAAAATTTATGGTTCGATTACGGCAAATGTTAACTTTCATCTTCTCGACTTCTGCTCTGCAGTCTGTCTCAAAATTTTGCAAAGTTATTGGCTTTGATTTGAGTAATGCTTTCCAATCCAAATAAAGTTTTTCGTCCACACAATTTACAGTCTTGAGCTTTATTATGTATCTTAAAATAAAATTTACTGACTCAATTATTTTCGAGTTGCCATTATTGTAAAAAAGAATCAATGCAGACATTTTTTCAGCTTTAACTCCTAATTCCAATAATTTCTGAATATAAAATTTACTACTTCTCTTAATAGCGAAGTCTAAAAGAGTCCAACCATTTTTACTATGAGAATTGACATCTGCACCATTTTGAATTAAAACTTCAAAATTGTCAATTTTTTTTTTGCTTGAATTAGATATACAGCAACAAAGAGGTGTAAAACCACCAGTGTTTTTGGCATTTACGATAGCTCCATTTTTTAATAACAGTTTTATGGTTTCTATATTGCTGTGCCTACATAGAACAGCTGTGTGAAGAGGTGTATTTCCTCCATTTGTTTTCGAATTGACATGGGCACCACGTTCAAGTAATACTTTCGTGAGTTTAATTCCTTTGTCTCCGTAAAGTTCGATGACGTAATGCAAAATTACAAGACCGTAGTTGTTTTTAAAGTTAATATCAGCACCAAAATCAAGCAAAAGATTACAAATATTTAAATTTTTCAACCTGCAAGCAGTTATGAATGGTGAACATGAATATTCGTCCTGATTGTTTGGGTCAGCGCCATATTCAAGCAAGATTTTGACAATTTCAAAATTTTTCTTCCTTACAGCATACTCGAGAATAAAAAAATCATATTTAACTTTGTGGTTTGGGTCGGCGCCGTAGTAAAGCATCATTTTGCAAATATACAAGTTTGCATACTGAAAAGCTTCCCATACTGATGATTCACCATATTTGTTAATGTAGTTTGGATCAGCACCGAACTCTAATAAAAGTTTAATAATTTCGAAATTATTTTTCTTCAGAGAAATGTACAAAGGTGTTTCACCGTTTTTGCTTTCCACATTAACATTTGCACCATAATTTAACAATAATTTTACCATTTTTATGTTACTTTTTTTGACGGCGTAATGCAGAGGTGTTTGCCCTGATACATTTTCATCATTAACATTATGTTGACCACTTTGTAATAAACATTGCAGTTTTTCTAAGTTTTTTAATTTAACAGCATAATGCAAGTGATTCATTTTTTATAAATAAAATATAAAAAAGAGCTAACTATGCAACTTAATAGTTTGAACATTTCACTTATAATTATTGCAAGTATTTTACAAATAGCTTTTATAACATTTTAAAAATATCGCCACAAAGCAGTTAATAATAAAGTTAGAAAACTTTCGTAGAACTTTTCTGTAAAATAAAAATACGTTTGAAAATGAAAATTTTTAATTGAGTTAAATTATCAACTTAAATAATACATTTAATAGAAAATACAGTGAACAGTGAAACTTTATATTTAAAAATACATAACAACTTTTAGTTAACAGCTTTCAGATCAGTTTAAGTTTTATTCCTAAAATACCGTCCATATAAAAGGCAGCGCGATATTGAGAAGTTTTTCATAATTTCTAAAATAAATGTAGACTATAGTTTTCAGATTGATCGCTATCAAAATGTTGGGCTTTAAAGCACCCAGACAAATAATCAGAAATTGAAGTATTACAAAAACAAATGATAATCCAAATGTCAACTGTTAAAGAATTGTCAGAATTGTTTCCTATTTTAAATTGAATTTTGTCATCTTTATTATTTTATAGAAGTAACTTTATAAACCATTCATAATCGTCAACATTAAAAGTAATAGTATATTATGCATCAAGGGAGAAAAGCAGTTTGTTCCTAGAACGTTCTGTAGTTCCTAGGGTGACTATATATGAGCAATTCTACAGATATTTTTAGCGGTTTTTCATTTATTTAATTAGCAATTTTAAAGGTTTAAATTTTCATTGGGCCCAATTTTTGTGTACGTTTTATAGACTAAGGAACGAGGAAAAAATAGTTTTGAAGGTGTGCCTGGACTACCAAAATGTCGATTTTTTTATTGCTGCAATGAAATTTTATATAAAATTGCTTTTGATAGCATATTTGAGGGTGTCACCTTTAAAATTTCTGAGGGCACCACTATTTTTTGTCTATTTTAGAGCGCAAAAAAACAAGAAAAAAGTAACCCCAAAGATATGCCCTGAATCAGAAAATTTTCGATTTTCCTTACGGCTAAAGGAAAATTATCTGCAGAATTGCTCATATACTTTACGTTTGTATTGAATTTTCTTTAAAGTATCTATTCTTTAAGAGCCTTTAGATAAAAACTTACTTAAAACAACATGCAAAAAATTATGTGTATTTTATTGATAGGGTTTTCATTGTAGATCTGAAGAAGTATACTTACTAGGTAGCGCTTTCTCAAATAATTTTCGCAATTTGTTTATTACAAATTATATCAGTTAAACATATTTAATTAAAAAAAAGTATTTAAATTAAAGAAAGAAATTTAAAACTTATATTTCAATAAATATTATCAGTAACAATGACCGATAAAGCAATAAATACCGCTATCATAAAGAATGACATCCAGGAGCTTCAAAATGTGATCAAAAATAAAAATGACGTTAATATTCAAAATTACCGTTGCAATACATCATTGCATGTTGCAGTTCGATACGAATATAATAAAGAAATAATTCAATTTTTATTAGAACAAGGTGCCAATGTGAATGCAAAAAACAAAGATCTCAATACACCTCTTCATTTAGCAGCAGAGACAAATTTAGAAATTGTCAAATTATTATTAAAATATGGAGCAGATACTAAAGCAAAAAATATTTTCGGATAAACGCCTTTCGGTCGTACTTCGCAGAACAATGTCGAAATTGTAAAATTCTTTTTGCTCTCGGTGCTGACGTAAACGAAAGAGATATCTCTTCATATACCCCTCTTCACAAAGCTTGTTACAATGGATCCGATTTAGAAACAATAACATTTTTGATCGAACAAGGTGCTGAAATAAATGCAAAAGACAAGCAAGGTATACTCCTCTTCACATTGCGTGCGATTTTACATCCAATATTGAAATATCAAAATTGCTGATTGAAAATGGCGTTGATGTAAGTGCTAAAAACTCGGATGGGTTTACTCCTCTGCACTGTGCTATGATGAGAAAAAACAATATCAAAAATGTAAAACTGCTTATCAAAAGAGGTGCCAATATAAATGAAAAAGATTTTTTTGGCAGAACATCTTTTATCGTGGTTTGTGGAAAAACATGTAACACTGAAATAGTAACATTTTTACATGAAATCGGTGCGGATATTAGGATTAAACATTCCGATGGCAGTGGACCTCTTCACTATGCTATTTGTAATGAAAACAATATTCAAATTTTAGAATTTTTGCTTGAAAATGGAGTTGATGTAAACGAACAAAATAAATATAAACAAACACCATTGTATAACGCTCTTTGCCGAAATTCTCATGAAAACATACAAATAATGCTTCAGCATGAGGCTGATTTACATATTGACTCAATTTTGGTCAATGAAATGTATGAAGATTGTGAACAAAAATTTTTGGAGATGATTCGCAGACATTTAATCAAGTTGAAGATATTAAATTTGGCAGATGAAGATATTTTTGAAATTTGGAGATTTTCTGTTACTGAGAAGTGGATTAATTTTAAAGAAGCTCTAAACTTTTTGATTTCTTCTTTTTGATTGAAGTGAATTTTTTGATAATTTTTTGTAATAAACTAATTTATGTCCAAAGCTTTATTCAATTATAACAAAAAGTAAATATTTTATCTTGCCCAAAATAAAAGTATATCTTTTGTATAATAATCGCTAGATGACGTTTCCACAAATATTCTCGTATTTAACTTATCAAAAATCTTTAATGTTAATCATTTAAAATTTAATGTTCACGAAAATTAAATAAAATATTTAATTAAAATTAAATTTTCTTACCATGTGTGGCAATAAAATGTTCGAAGCAATCATGGACAACGACTTTCAGTTGTTAAAAATTCTGATAAATAGTGGTTACGATGTTAACTGTACGAATTCCTACGGTAATACACCGCTTCACTCCGCGGTCCAATCTAAAACTAATTTAGAATTAATTGAATTTTTATTAAAAGACACAGCTTTTGGCAGTGAAGAAATTAAAAGTTTGATCGCAGATGTACAATTAAAAGTCGATTATGGCAGCACACCCGCTGGTTTTGCTGCTTTGGAATCGAATGGCATCAAAATGGTCAAAGTGTTAATTCAACATGGTGCAGATATAAATGCAGAGAATTACGATGGTGAAACTCCTCTTCATGTAGCTAGTTATCTAAACAAATATGGAGTGGTAAAATTTCTAATTGAACAAGGTGCCAACCAAAATGCCAGAAATTATACAGGCAAGACTCCTCTTCATTTAGTGTGTCAATTTAGTTTTGAGATGTCAAAATTATTGATTGAACTGGGCGCTGATGTTAACGCAGAAGACAACCTCGGTTTCAGACCTCTTCACTTGGCAGTTCGAAAGACTAATAATACAGAAATTTTGAAATTGCTCATCGATAATGGGGCTGATATAAATGCCAAAAATTTCAATTTTCAAACACCTTTTCTTTGTGCTTGTCAAGGCAAAGACATCAAAAATGTAAAATTTTTATACGAAATGTGTCCTGATCTTACTGTAAAAGACCGAAATGGTCTGGATTGTCTTTACTATGCTAGTCCTAAATTTGACATTTTTCAATTTTTACTTATCAATGCGATTGATATTAATCCATACACTGCTGATAATTTGAGTAAATTAAATATACCTGAAAATTGGAAAATACTAATGTACGAAACAATATATTAAATTGATAATAACTTTAAGAAATAATGAAATTTATGAAATTTTGATGACATTACTGTCAGATGAAATAAAATTTTTTTGAGGACATCTGTAAATCTGAAGTAAAAAAACTACGAGGAACGATTTGTCCGGATCGAAACGTCAGAATTGTTGATCTATTGACTTAAAATGAGCATACAGTTGCAGTTTATTTAATAATAATTTTATAAACAAAGTTTGAGTAAATTCAACTGGATTAGACAGTTCCCTGTTTATTCAGATCTACTGGAACGAAGAATTGAAAAATGAACCAAGTTGGTTCAATTATTAATCATGGAATACATATGTTTGCGAATTATTTTAAATAATTTTCAAATGCCAGATATTGTTTTGACGACAATTTTGTTTTTTCTGAATACGAAAGATTAAATGATTTTAAGTTTGACGTTGTGATTGGCGAATTAAACTCTTGTGTTAAACGTTTCTAAACATTTTCAATGCAAATAATTTTTTGGGAATTCGTGGGAATAGAGAGACCAACATTTCTTAAAAGATTATGGAAGTCTCTGATAAACACATTTCGTGTTTTTTTTTTCATTAATTTTTTTCAGATTGTTTTTAAAAAATGTCTTAAATTATTTCGTTGGAGAATTTTAAGGAATTTCCTAAGAAAGATTTGAAAAAAATCATACAAAACGTGATTATTTCAAATAAATTTATTACATTCATTTAGAGACTTTCTAAATCTTTTAGGGAATTTAGGTCTCATTATTCCCAAAAATCCCCAAACACTTTTTATATAGAAAATTCTGAGGAAATTTGATTACGAATTTGATAGTAAATATAAAATATGATGATAAATAAATTATGATCATGTGAAAGATTGAATGGAGATTAATAAATGAACTGTTTTTTTTATCTTTGTTTAACAATTTTTACTTCCGCCGGCCCTTAAGTCATAGATTATTTAAAATAAAAAAGATATGAATCAATTTACTATTTTCTTATAGTATACGAAAAATTAATTTAAAAAAAATCAATTCTCATTTCAATAAAATAACACTGATAAAATGCAAATCACATTTATTTGTCATTTTAAACATATGCCTGAAAACTTGACAACAATATCGTTTACGTTTGAATTAATCTTGCTTTTTGCTGTTTTTTACAGTACACCTTTAGTTAAACAATCTCTTGCTGTATATTTAATCTAAATAAAATAATAATTATTATATTACACAGTTTTATAATTATAAGAGTCAAAACATATACAAATTTTCATTTAATTTTTTTTCTTTGAATAATTTATAAATTTCACAAAAAACAAAAATAAAAAAAATCTTAATTAGTTTTAGCAGCAGATCCTCTCTGAATTTTTCGCTGCAATTGCTTTATTTGTACTTCAAGCCATTCCGCGTTCCTCTCAATTATTTCTATTTGCTTTTGAATTTGCCAGTGTCCTTAAAAGTTTTTTTTTTTTTTTATTAATACTCTAAAAAATTATGACTTAATATTACACTGTATAGTTATACAAACTTGGACCAGCCTGGAGCTTTTGAATACATGCTTTCAAAATAAAAAGTTCTTGCATTTTGGTTTTCTTTTCAGTTTCTAAACTGGTCATCTGTAAAAATAAAAAATCATTTACAAATTTTTGCTTTATTTATAAGTTGAATGTATTTAAATGTTCAATTATTAAAAAAAAAAATTTTAAATTAATTAAATTAAAAATATATTTATAAACAAAAATAAATTTAGTACAATTAAAAAAATATTCCATAATTTACATTATTCCTTAATTTTGTTATTTCTCTTAATGCGGCCTGCATCAGTTCTCTAGCACTTTTTATCCCAGGAGGAAGTTCTTTTTCTTTTGTTGCACTTTCGTTTTCCTTATTTATTTCCGCACACATTTTGTCTAAAGTTGAATCTTTTTTATCAATTGCGCAGGCAGTTGTGCTGACGGTTTTACTAGCAGGTGTAATGACAGAAGGCCTAGTAGGTAACTCTGTTTTAGCAGTTGAAGTACTAGTTGTCGCTGGTTTTGTAGCACAAGTAGTATCTGTCTTTGCCGGATCTTTTTTAGCAACTGTGTTACTAATCGTAGTCTGTTTTGTAGCACAAGTAGGGTCTGTCTTTGCCGCATCTTTTTTAGCAAATATTTTACTAACCGTAGTCGGTTTTGTTACACAAGTAGTAGTGTCTGTTATTGTCTTCTTTTTAGCACATATGTCTATCTTTTTCTCTTTCTTATCACTTTTGACCTTCGATGTTATTGAGTTACAAAAATTAACCATTTTCTTATCTTTTTTTTTAAATATGCCGCTTAATAAGGCATCTGCATTTTTTATTATTTCATCCAATGTTGAATCTTGTACTTTTCGGACTTGTTTTTCCAGATTATCTAAATAAGTATTACTTTTGCACGCCATCTTTGTTATTCACCAACAAATTTCAAGTTATATGCTTTTTTTAAATTTATTTGTATTTTACTTATTTTTATTTACAAGTTTTGATGCCTTTTCACTTGATAATTTTGAAGATGCTGATTTTGAAATAAAATGACAAATGTGAATGGCTGTCAATTTGTTTGTTTTCTATTAATTAATTGAAATAAATGACGATAGAATTAAATATAAAAATGAAATATTTGAATTCAAAATTAGAAAGAATTTTGCAAATCTTAAATTTTAATAATAAGAAAATAAATTAATTAAAAAGAGTAAAATTATTTATAATATCAATACAGACTTTAAAATAAAAATTTCAAGAAAAGATTTACTAAAAATAAAAGAAATATAATTGTTTATTGGCACTGTCTAGGAAGACTGTAAACGGAGATATACGGAGATATAACGAGGATATATCAGAGACGCTAGGGAAAGACGAAAAGTAAAATTTCCAATACTTATCCGTTATGTATTCGAAATAATAAATGAATTCTAAGAAGGGACTAGATTTCCGCACACATTATATCGCCGTAACTTTTAGATTTCAGCACTGAATTTACAATATAAATATATATTCGTAAATCTTCGTTCGAATAAAATTGTAGCAATTCAGCTAAAACATTTTTTTTATTGATTTAATAAGTAAACTTTTTTATTTACTTTTTATATTTTATTTTATTAAAAACTTGGAGAATTAAAAAAAGGCATATATATATAAGAGGGTATCAAGAAGACAATTAATCAAAACGACTGCTGTTTCTTCTCAAAGGTTAAAGCTGTTCTTATTTAATACCTTTTTATGTCTAATTATTAACTTTATTTTTATAGGTGTCTTTCTGAAATGAAAAAAAAAATTAAACAAATGGCACTTTCCATCTTATTTTTAGCACTTTGACATTGTAATTTTACATTTTCAAATGTTATTAATGAATCTACGTTATTCATCTTGAATTCAATTTGCAAATGAAATCATCTATAGATACACTACGAAAAAACACGTCTCAAATTCAGATCTTTTTGTCCCATTTTTTCAGACAAATTTTTTATCTTAATGGAAACATCTGAAAATTTGTTAATACCAAAAAGAAGTCTTAAAATCAGATCAAAAGTCTGAATTAAAGTAACCTTTAAAAAAATTAAGTAATTTGTTAACACAATATGCACAGGACATTGACAAGTTCTGATAGGAAATCGTTAACCAGTGTGAGATGTGTAATTATAATGCACAAACAGCAGAGTTGCTGTTAAAGCATGTTCTACGATTTTATCGAAACGACCCACTGTTTAAAGTGGGTTGCAAATTTGACAATTGCAAAGCAATGTTTCGGAAGTGGGAATCATTTCGTAAGCATGTTTACTGAAACCATCAAAACTTTGTTATCAATGAAAATGTGATGCGATATGAAAATGTCCCTGCAGATGATCCAGGTATACTTTTATTGAAAAAAATGGTGATTTCTTAATTCAATTTTATTTTAAAAAGACTCGATTTTCGCTTGTTGAAATTAGTTGCTGTTGAGCAGAGAGAAGCTGAAATTTTTAAACAGCGCACGGAGCGAAAAGTTATAGTTAGAAATACTAAATGCGTTTAGTAAAAAGTTTATAATAAATTCTATTGCCCTTACAGTACATTTTACTAAACGAACATTATGTTTTACTTTTACTATTCAATTTTGTTTAGTAAAAATTACTAAACATAAAAGTAAAGCCTACTGATACATGTCAACTATATTTTACTGCCCAGAATTGTAATTTCGATGCTCCAGCAAACTCCTATAATCCGAGTAGTCAGATTTACTAAACAGGCAGTAATGTGATGAGAATTACTAAACGGTCAGTAAGATGCTTCCGCGGAGACGGTAGTGGGAGTAAGCAAGTCTGAACCGGAGAAAAAAATGTTTCGTGCCGTATTACTTAACGGATATTATTCATCAACGTAGTTTGTGTGTTATTTTCGTTCTTTCCAAATATGGTGTCGATATTAAATAATATAAAAGACGTTCTACCTGCATGGGGTTTTGAGCAATACGTTTCTACGTTCGAAGGTAAGTGAAAAACGAAAGAAATAGTTTATAATCAGAGTGCGGACTATAGTTGAAATGAAGTTAGTTACAGATCTCGATTTTTGAAATATCGAAATATAACCATATTCGAATTTAATTTTTAAATGTTAAAATACGAACACAAATAATTATTCATATTAAAAATAATCAAAATATATGTAGTAGTATAATAAAATATTTTACAATAAGTTATTAATTTTTTAAATTTCTAATAATTTGTAATAAATATAAAACAATTTAAAAAGAATTCAAGTGTTACATTTACGCTTTCTTAAATATTTGAATGGACACCATGATCATTTTCAATGATTCAAAGTTGAAGTTCATTCTCCTGTCTGTTTTTTTTTTAAGTGAAAAACTTCTTTCTACATCAGTTGATGTGATAGGCGCATAGTTCAAATTTCTTATCTCATCTTCTGTAAAATTACAACTACTTTGAAAGCAATCAGAGCAATGCATAGATTTTATATCTTCTAAAACTTTGTAACCATATTTCTTATGTAGCACATTTTGCAAT
>JABFPM010003233.1:0-14745 GCA_022817325.1 Idris sp. 1 HC-2018
TTTATGTTACAACTAATGATATATCTTAATATAAATAATGTTTAACAATAATAACATAAAATAGCTTAAAATGCCACGGTGTTTACGCAGTCATCAAATTGGTAGATATTTGTGGAATCACTCATATCATACATAAATATAATCATAGATAAAAGTCTTTAACTTTAAAATCACTATCCTAGCTTATCCTAGATGGTTTACAAATTCTGAAATTTCTATGCCAAACTATTTTACTGCGAATAAAAATAATAATCCTAAATAAATTAACATGCACAAAGAATAACGGTTTATAGAATTTTGTACAATGACAAACCATTATGTTGATGACAATGAATGACATCGTGTTTGTTAATTTAACAGAAATTTGTCAACTCAATTCATTAATCAAATGACTTATCTGTTAAAATAAAAATAAATAAAAAACAACTTTCTGTCATCACTATCAAGCAACCGTATTTCTGGTTATTTCAATTCTTTCAAAGGCACATTAATTCGAGCCGACGAATCTTAATGCCGGTGTGTATACACAAGTTTTCAACATAGCTAAATTCGAATTTGAGGTTAAAAAGTCAAAATTTATGATGGCTGATTCAATATGGCTGATGAGCTTGAAAAAAATCTTAATTTTAATTCAGTGTGTTCAACAACGTATTAAAAAACTATTAATGTAACACATTTAGGCAAACATCTTGAATAATTTTCACCTTCAAATTCAAAACTCATTTTTATTGAGTCCACAAGATTTTTAAATTTTTGTTTTGCCATATTGAATCCGCCATTTTGATCTTGTGTTTTTCTCAAATTATTCAGTGACCCTTAATAACTTACAAAAACTTAAATTGGTATTTTACTTGACATGTGACAGAAGTTGCCCTAGTAGGAATCGTAACTGGGCTCTATATAGACCATATAGGTGGACATTTAAGAGTGTATATATTTAACTACTGCAAATATGAATTGAAAAATATTTAAAATAAAGGGTAGTTTTTAGCGGTTGAAAATATTTGTATCAAAAAAATATTTGAATATATCTTTAAAAAACTAATTCTAAGCATTTTTTGTACTCATAATTGTAATAATAATGCTCCACTTTGTATGAATTTTTTATATCTATTTCTGTATATTTTTTTTCTGTCTAGATTTGTAATATTTTAAATTAACCAGGCATGTCTAGTGTGGGCCTTTATTGGCCCTTTCCTGGTAAACCCAGTAAGAACCATGAATGGCCCTACCTTAAATCCATGCAATTATTTTCTAGGTTTAAGAAGAGGGAGGCGTTACATGCCCTTATGGGTCCCGACATTGGTCCTATATTGGACCAGAATTGATCCTAGGACGGTTTACCCACTTTTATGATTTTAAGGATTACCAATAAAGGCCCGTAGTTTGGCCCAAGGTTGGCATTCCATGAAATGGGCTTGCCTAGCTAAATACCACTTTGGGCCAGATATATTTCTTGGCACCCCCAGTTTCATTCCTACTAGGGTGGCAATTCCACGCGAGTGTGAAAAAACTCGCTTTTTTCGTTGGGTCACACACTCGTGTATGATCGCCAACTTCTCTCAAAAGTTGAATACTATTACTTTCCATACAAGGGCTGGAGAATTGGCTATTTTCCACTGTTTTTCGGTAAAAAAAGTTGACACTTTTAGGGTTAAATGTTACTTTTCCTTTTCTTCATCGTAAACAGTGAAAAAAAGTCATTTCTACAGCGCGTGTAAGGAAAAATATCATATCCAGTTGTTTTTCACCGAAATATTGCAGATTATATATGATATGCGGCACCTTTACAGGTAAAACAGGAATTACTGAAATTCAGTAATTTTTCGCGGAAAATATTCACTCAGAGTGCAACCACCCCTGAAAGGGTTAACAGAAAAGTCTGTCATTACTTACTGAAGACAGTTTTTCTGTCAGTATAACTAAATTAACTTTCACTATTATTAAGTCAGATTTGACTAATTAATTCTGTTAGCCTCTAGACGCCAAACAAATTGTCTGTCAAATGTAACGATTATGTCAAAGTTACAGATTTTTTACGTTGTTTAACTGAGATGACAGGAAATATCTGCTAATTAGACAAAAACTATGTTACAACCTATTTATAATGAATTTCGGTTGTAGTATTGACAGAACCGGCATCTAATAGTTACTGATCTTTTCATAAAAACAAAAATTAGTAATGATACTCGACCAAGTAACTGCATATGCGTTTTGTTTTGCAAAAAGTATCGTGAACTATATTTGTTCGAAACTCTACTCTGTACAACTAAATTCAACGAAAATAAACATGATAAAGTAAGTCAAATAGCAATTGACATACAAATTTTCTTAAACCATCATCATATCGTTAAACTACGAGAATGTTTAATTTTAATTACAACCATAAGTCAAACTTGGCAAACAAAAATCAATTTCACGTGAACTATAGTGACCATAAATCAATCACGCTCTGATGTGTACATTTATGCGCGACTTCTCGCATTAATTAGTTTTCGAGTTAGTGGTTGGCCAACAAGGATAACGCCGAAGAGATGATCCACAGGAGGAACTGGAATGAAAAACACGATCGAGTTTCGCTTGTGCAGGGGACGCGGCGTCCTCGACGCTTAAGTTGGATCGAATAGCAGAAACCAATCAGCCGATTTATATACCGATCTGAGCGTTCGTCCACTAATCCTGCGATTATAATGCACGTCGATCAGGGAGCGTATGCACAATGTTGTACGTTTTATTACACGATGCACTAATTCGTATATACATTTCGAATTAGGTGCGTTGCATCTGAAGTACACATCTATTACATACAGATCACGTTGTACAGCAATTTGTTGGATATTAAAAAGCAAGCCAAAGTAATTGTGCTTGTTTCGAAAAATAATTGTAAAAATAAATGAAATAATTTCGTTCGACGATTGGCAATAAAAATAAAATTTTTGTTTCAGAAATTGAAAACAGTTATAATACAGTGTACCGTTTTATAGCTTCCTTTGCTACGCTATTTTAGTAAACACAAATTATTTCAGGATTCAGTTATAATGTTTTAATTATATTTGAACAAAATTATAGGTTGATAGTATAATCATATCCAGACTTTTAAAATGATTGGTATTTTTTTGTTCAGGATTTGGCCGTAGAATTGTCGGTGGACACTGCAAAGTAAAAATCTATATTTCGTCGCCTGACGACAATAAAGACTTATGTACTTGCATATGTATTGATATATACGTATAAAGAAGAGCGCGGTAGAGTAATTGCCGGAACGCCCGAAGGTCCAGATGCTCCCCAATCAGTAGCTGTCCCGGTGTGCGTTTGTGTGCCGCGTATCTATGAACTGCACCGCGAGATTCGTGACTGTGTTGAGAATGGTCGGTTAGTTGCTGACCATACGCATGGCAGCACCATTTAATTGGCACTGGACACAATGGATTATGGAATGGTATGGTGGGCCTACCACTCCATGTCAAAACCATTTCACTCGTTTATCCACATTGCAACGAGAAGACCCCGATGTTAACTTTCTCCGCTCGTTGATCGAATCCGTTCGGTTGAACGACTCACAAAAATTCACGGAAATTGATTAATCGAACAATACGTTCGATTTCGATTCTTATCTTGTTATTTATTTGCAGAACTCGTATCTTGTTGGGGAGAAAAATGTCCCACTATTCTATCACCATAAATCATGATCTGACACAGCTCAAAATAAGTCGATATTTGCCTATTCAAATTACTTTACTCAGTTTCAATTGAGTTTTATATTCATAAAAGGGGAAATTTCAGGCAAACTTGACTACTGAATTTCTTTATTTTAAAGCAAGCTGTGAATAATTTTTTTTTATTCAGGGGAATGTTGAGAAAATTTATAAAAATTTGCTTAGAAAATTTATTAGTATAAATGGTTTAAATAAAGTAATCATGTTTCCAAAAAATGTAATGGTAGTGTTTTTTCAATTTTTTTAAACACTAAGGGTGTGATAAAACGGATCAGATAAACATTCACTTGTATGAAAAATAAATTATTTTAACCACTTTAATTGACAATGAAGGAAGTAAAAGCCGTATGCTCGGATGAACCAAATTTCTGAATTAGTCAAGTTAGACTAGGGGTGGAAAAGCGGATAACCGACTACAAGAAATGTCTTCAGAGAATCGTAGTGATTTGTCGGAATATTCGATATCTTGTGTTTAATTAAAAAAAAAAAAAGATATTTTTTCTTAAGTTATTTATTAAGATTTTTTAAACTAAAAATAGAAATAAGTTAAATATGTTGCAAAAAAATGGAATTTCCATAAAAATTAACAAAAAAGCTTGTTACACTGTACAGTATATTTCAATTAAAAATATAGTTAACTTTCAGTAAGGTAATTATAAAAATTATTTTTCTGTATATGTAAGTTTATCTTAAGAAAATAATTAATTAAGTGTCAAAAGAAAATTGCTTCTTTTATAAGTGTTGTTTATTTTATTTATTAGGTAACATGTAAAACACAGACACTCAGATTTATCGTTATTAAAAATCAATATAATGTTAGCAAAAACTTGTCTGCCATTAACAATATAGATTTTATCAGGTATCTTTTTTAATGTTTACGTGCACTTACACAAAGAAAATAATCAAGTTTAAATGACCAACTTCCTGGCGATAACTTTTATATTCAAGGACGTAAGACAACAACTGTGCAATTATATTCTGAAATCGTAAAAAATGGTATCATGTAAATGGTATAAAACTCAAATAACATGTCACAGGAATTAGTTTTTTATAACCCAAATAATCATTTTTATTTTCACTGTATATACGATATAAAAAAATTAATACCCTTTTTTTTATTTTACCTACGTTGAAGATAATGATAAATAGAAATCGACTATTCTAAAATAAGACAAAGCAATAATTTCGGGGAAAATTTTATTTAACTGCAAAAATTAAATTTCTAATTTAATATCGGCAATGAATTTCGTTGATTACAAATAATCAGTTGGAC
Organism: Idris sp. 1 HC-2018; assembly: GCA_022817325.1. Lineage (NCBI taxonomy): Eukaryota > Metazoa > Arthropoda > Insecta > Hymenoptera > Scelionidae > Idris > Idris sp. 1 HC-2018. Next base: position 4,990 of record JABFPM010003233.1, read on the forward strand.
AATACAGTAGAAATTTCACGCTGAAAGATCAGAATTTAAATTAAATATAATTTTGCTCAATTTTCACTCCAATAAGTTCTCTGCAGTTCAAGGTAGATAAGTATTATTTACACAAGAGAAAGTTTATTTATCTTTATTTTTATTTACTCAGCATATTATTTATTTTCTGTCTTAAAACTGAACATTTGTAGCATCAAATTTTGTAATAACCATTAACTCAAAGATGTTGAATTAAAAATTTTTAAAATATAAATACAACTAAAATATTATAACTACAGTTTATGAACTACTTTACAAAATTGTACAAAAAAATGCTTGATTTTATTCATAGTCATAATGTTAAAAAGTGTTCCACTTAGTTAACTTCAAAGGACATATAAGTCAAGCACTTACCAAGAAACAAAATGGTATTTTTATTGAAACTCTATTTATCGTTTGCTTATCTCAATCTAGAAATACATTTTGAAGTGCTTTGAAGCAGCTTGCAAAGTGGGACACTTTTTGCCCAGCACCATATTCCCTCTCAGGCAGCATCTTTCATCATTAATTACACAGGAGCCAACAACCCAGGCCGGTCAATCAGCTTAATACAACAATTTTGCATCATCATTCACAAAATGAGCGCATCGAGTCATAAAAACAAATGAGTGCAATTTTTTGCCGGATGCACCCGATGCCCTGCAACCTTTCAATTCAATTACGGAATTGGTACCAACCACGGTTGCTTATCGACGAGCACATTTTTTTTCTTCGAGACTCTCAGCATCATCGGAACGAGCAATCTGCGTTCGAATCTAATTCCACGTATCTCAGAAAAGAAAGCAGCTAATCTACGTACGTACGTCCTAAAAAGACGTCGTAAACACGTTGAAGAGTGAACGCACTTTTGTTGGAAACCTATCAACCGCTTTATATTGTTTGGCAATTATCGATAATGCCGCCAATTTTATGATAGCATGCATCTTATATATACGCAACAGTAACAGTAATGATAGTAATAAAGCGAGTGCTATCACGAGCCGATAGGCGTGGTGTGGTTTTGTCGGCCGACCTGGATAGAACAAAACCTATGGTAGAGAAAATAACAAGTCTGAGGGAGAGAAAGGCGAAAACAGTTAGGAATTCGCGGCGCACGTCGCGTTCTAATTTGAAGATGGCTATTTTTTTGCTTTCGGTTATTTGCATGCCCCTGTAAAATACTTTTTTGTCGAGCACAGTTCGAGAAATGTCGCAAAAACTGGATCGAGTGCTTTTGAATTGACGAGATTACGCTAACGAGGCACGAAAAACGTCGACAAGTGACAAGAAAAGTGTCGTACTTTTGACGTCAATAAACCCGGAAGGTCTCACTGATGGATCACTATAATCAACAGCAAATATGCGTATCTTAGAATGATGCGCAAATTATGTGGTTACCGGCTGCAGTGTTGACTCATTAAATTTATAGCCAGAACACAAGAACTTTTTATATCAAATATATAGTAAATACCGGGATATTTTTATTTACAGGAGGCGCAAAAACATTTTAACTTCTATACACCGGTGAATTATATACGCTTTTTCTGTTTATTTTGATTTGGATGTAATGAAACTTGATTATGAATAGTAATATGCTTGCAAAATTTTTTATACCATTTTGCTATTATGTTTCTAAAATGTGCAGACAATGAATTTTGTTAATTCTTTTTTTGTTTATACAATCATGGTATTGCTTGTCGGCAAATGAGAAAGTAAACCCATGATCAATAACACCAGTGATGACTGAAACAACAAACGCAGTGTCACTTTCACCCTAAACTTATTTTCAGCCGAAGGATGTAGGATTAAATTAGATTTTTTGTGGGAATCATTTCATTTTGATCAAAGAAAAAAGAAGCTCCAATAGATTCTACTTCCAATGAGTGATTTTATTTCTAATAAAATTTAATTTACACATTTTTGTAACAAAAATTATATTCAATAATCATTCAACTTAATTGGAATCTTTAGTTTTTGCAAAAAAGTGATGAAGTTAACATGATTACATGTCTTATATGAAACATCTACAAAATAATATTTTCTGATGAATTAATTCAATTGATTTTCGTTTGTTGAAACTAATTTTTTCTTTAAGTATGGACACAGCAATGTTTTCCAACTCTAGTTGTAAATTGTAAATGTACATAGCAACAAAACCGAGGGAAACCTCAAGTTTAGCTGCAAATAGATTTGCGGCAGCCGCCATGTTTACACAACATGGCACTGTTCTGTTAAATTTTGGCCAAAGTATTTAACACTTTACACAATTGTGTTACTAAATTGAAATCAACAAATATTTTAAAGCAAAATAAATGCGATATTACAACAAATTGGCATTCGATAAATAAACACACTCAATAATCAGGAAAACGAAAAAGAAAAATGTTGCTCGACTTGATACGCTATAATACGATAAAATTGTTCAATACACAATTCCAAAATAAATCGCAAAGTAGATTTCAAACAATTAATGAATTCTTCGTGCATAATGCATGGCAATGGCACAAATGGAATGGTGGCCGATCGGATTGTTACCGTCATTAGTTCTTTTCAATGCCAGATTTGCCATAAAATGCTTGCCTCGGTTTTCGTCTTCATTACTGTTTGTCCTTTTCTTCGTGCGCAGAGATTACATTTTTCCCTTTTTTTCGACTTCTTTTTTTGTCCTTTCTTTCTTATTTCTTTACTTATTCTCAGCAAAAAAAGAAGCTCGCCGTTGTCGTAGCCACTCAATTCTGTTCCCCTGCATTAAACCATCGAAAAGCAGTAACCGACTTAAATTTATCGCCGGCTATTCCGACGCCGCATCTTGGAGGAAGGTTACGAGAAAGGGCGGATATGCGAGAACCCGGAGAAGCACAAACTAAGCGATAGAGCAAGGGTGAGAGCGAAATAAAAAAGGAGACAAAAATATAATAAAAAAGAAAAATAATAAAAATAGACAGTCGCAGTTAAGGCACGCTAGACTGACCCTCGACAATCGTCGTTAGCTATATTTTGAGAGACTCATTACGCGATTCCCGGATACGTCGCTCGCGCCATCCTTTATTTCCTCTCGTTCTTTAACTCCCGTGGGATGTCTCGTAACGTCACGTCTATAAAACTTGGCCTTTCCTGTCTACGACGGGGCTCGTTACGCGACTCGTAGGCGCGTGCATCGTCGAATTCACGATCAGAAAAACAGCGATCGCTTATTATTATTATTATTTTTATCATATTGACTTGCGAAGCTGCGCTTCCTGAAACCGGAAACGCCTTTTTATCGACAGCGATCGTTCGGTTTTCATAATTATACGTCTTATTATTGGAGGCAAAAAAAGTCAACGGTCCAATTTTACAGCGCGCATTTCAAATTAAGATTTGACTTTCATTCAAAGTGTTGATTAATTGGCCTCGTAAAATCGATAATCGTATTGCTTACAAATGTTCTTCGTTTACATACAAGTTTTATGATCCCAGGTTAATTAAATAGCAGCACAATTTGAGGACTCTGCTTTGTACTAAACTGTGATAGTACAATAAGAGGAGATTGTTTGAATAAAAATAAAAACTCACAAATAACTTGGGGCTTGCCAAGTGTAATAAAATTTATTTCGCGTAAAAGTGGCAATAATTACTTTTACTATTATTAGTCTCCCAAAAGACAAATAAATAGGTGGGTAAAAATTACAGGAGCTAGAATAAAAGTTTGGACGAATATTGCACAAATGTATCATATGAAAAAAATGTTTGACTATCTTATCGGTAATGACTATTATGAAACAACAATTTTCTCGCCATTTAAGCTCTTTACCTCTTATGAATTTGGCATGCAGCCAATTTGCAGTTGTTTTTAAAGGATTTTCTTGGCCAAATACGTTTATAATTCTGCAAACAGTATTTATGAGAGGAAAAAAGTATAAAAGTGTAATCATGCAAAGCACATAAATTTTTGAGCTCCACAATTTATGGTTTGTAATATTTAGTGTTTAATAACTATTTTTTTATAAAACTAATATTTTATTGGATATTTATATAGTAAATTGGGACCAACTATGCAATTTATTTTCTTCTAAAAATATATTTGAAATTAGTTTGTACTAATTTATCTGCGATAAACTGGGTTATAGCGATTTGTCACATAAAAAGCTTCAAAACAAGATCTCAATACATCACTGAAGTAATTGAAATATTTAAATAGCTTTACTTGCATAGCTCAATATATTGTTTTGGATCAGTAAATTTTCTATAAACAAAGTAATATATTACAAAGTACATTACCAAAATGACCTATTTTGATTTATATACGAAAGGGTGCGCATATAAGGAATATAATTCTGTTATAGCACAACAGCCGTTCTGACATTTTTACAGACGGTTTAAATTTATGAAATTTTATACCTTTAAGTAGTGATTTTATAAGATATAGAATTGCTAAAATGTCACATAATTCAGTAATCAAAATGCATATTCATTTTATATTGACAAAATTTGTCTTTTATTTTTAAACATAATTTGTTGTATGCAAATATTAATTTTTTTTAATATTTCTATTAAGTGGTAACTTATTCGAAATTTGCTTTTAAGATTTACTATTTTTTGCATTATATTTATTTATATGATTTAACAATACATTTACAAAATATGAAATCATTACTATTAATCTGTAATTTCGTTTCTTTATAAGTAAATTTAACTTTTAGTTTGAAAAACACTTTAACAGTTTCCACACAGTTTTACATTATAAAAAACTTCAGTCCAGTTTTTCAAGCTAAAAACCTGAATCCAGTTTCTCATTCAAAAACACCTTAGTTTGATTATGAGAGATATGAAATTTCATTACTTCGGTTAAAGGGAATATAATTATTTAAAATTTGATTGGTGTTGATGAATAGATTCTTTCATTATTTTTTTAATATATAATTATTAAAAAGTGTTTACTTTTTTTAATTTAAAATTAAAAATTCTATATTAAATTTTACGCTAGTTATTGTAAATAGTAATTTGTCTTCATGAAAAAAATATTGTTAAAAAGTTGAAATCAAACCAAACTTTTTTAAGTATTCTTTGAGATGAAAAAAACCCACATATACTGCCAAAAATGTTTATCATTTTAATATACTTTAAATATAAAATTGTATTTCATTTTTAATATGTGTATCTGAAATTTAAGAAATGTTATCAACATTAATAATAATCCTCACATCAAAACTTATTTTGAGGTTACAATGTATATTAAAATTAATATACTTTGTATATGAAAAAAACTTCATATACATGTAAATTAAATTTACTTATGAATTTTTGAGCAGTGTAGAAAAAAGACTTAAACACGTAATGTTTCCGACTTTGAATTCGAATAATTACCATTTTTTAGCAACTACAATTTAAAATAAAAGAGCTTCAAAATGAGCTACTGAATTTAATTTGCCATTAACTCTTCATTAAAATATAGCTATTTTGCAAACACAGAATTCTCAAGCTCTTTTATAGTTTACTCACTTATTTCAGTTATATTAATTTAGAATTGCATATATGTTAAACCTTAACACTAGAACTACCAGAAAATCTGTTACCCTACAACTACCAAGAGGTAGTAATTTCATTTGTCCGCTCGATTATTCTTATTTGTTATAAATAAAAATGCAAAAGTCGATCTTTTTGCAAAGTATTTTGAAGAAAGGAACCATCTAGACTATAATTGCAATTTTTTTAAAACTATAAAATATAAATGAATTCGGTAAACAGCGCTGATATTTTGAGACTTTCTAACAGTAAATAACTATTTCATTTTTTTCACTTTTTTTGTGCTCTATTTTACAATAAATTAATACAAGATTTTGAGTCCTATTGATTTTATTAGTCCTACAATGTATTCTAGTTGAAGAAAAAAATTAATTTGCCACTTATTGTTTATAAAAAAAACTCTGTCGGGGACAAATTTGTCCCCTTGGTAGTTCTATAGTGTTAAGGAGGCGCATACTCTTGAAATATACTTTATAAATATAACAATTTCATGAATTTGTTTAATGGAAATTACACTAAAAAACTGCTACCTTGAACCAAATATATTTGAGACTATTTCAAGTGAAATTTACTCAAGTGAAAAATATACTTGAGTAAAGTATATTTTGGCAGGTATCAAGATATTTGGTCGAGTATCGTAGCTAATTTTTCTATCTATTCATGACGCGTGACCGAGTATTTTTACTACAATTATAGGGCTACAGTACCACCTATATTTTTTTAATAATTTATAATTAATAATATACATATTATTTTATTTCACAATGGTGCTCAAAAAAATGAGTTTTTTAATTTTTTTTTATCGTTTATAAAAATGACAAGTTTATTCAGACCGGAAACAGAAATAGAAAAATGGATATAGATTCGGTCAGTAAACATGTTTTCGTTAATAATTATCATTCATTGTAAATCAATCAATCATCATTCATCAAATATATTAGAAAACTGATATAGATTTAGAAATGGAATAATCTCATCATTCTTATTTTACTAAATTAAAATAAATTACATACTTCAACATAATGATTATATTTTTATTGGAAAGAAAATCAAGTTAAACAATTTATTGCAAACAATTAACAACTTTAATATATAATAAAAGCTTATTGCGATTTTATTTTATATTACAATAAAAATAAAAACTATCAATTATTAATTAAATCAGTTAACATGTCAAATTTCCCGCTATTCTTGCGATGGCCAATCAGATCTTGGCATAAACAATGACATAACTAACTTCAAGGTTCATGCGTTTCATTGCGATTTTACTTTAAAAGATAAAAGATTCAAATTTCAATCAAAACAAAAGTTAAGTGAAGTCGTTTATTATCGTCTCAGACTTTGATGATCGAACACATATCACACCGAATACCAGTCCACGAGTCACAAAAATATGTGTGATCCGGCGTATGAAAGTATTAGCCAGGTAAATGTTTGTTATTGTAATGATAATCAACATTTTATTACAAATTGAATTTTAAATACTTTGTTGGTTTACAAATAATCAATGTTTAATTGCTTTTAAATACAAAATATGATCATATTTTTATTTGTTTTGTATGTCTCATTATTTCTTTTATTTTTCAACAGAATTTCGAAAATATAGATATCTCGGACTTTGAAACAAGTGCTTCAAATTCTTCCAGTCAACAAAATAACATAAATCCGTTTAAATTAGCTAATACTGAAGAAAAAAAATCTGCACGTTTATTTTAGCCAAACGTCGATCTGGACGATAGAAACAGCAGAACACTGAATTTCAAAATCAGATGTGGAAATGGGCTGGAAAGTTGGTCAAAAAGCGAAATCAAGCGAGAGGCAAAAGAGAAAAAGTACTACAAGTAGAAAATTTATTATGCTGATGACTACACTCATGAGTATCGTGGAAATCATGGTTATCCTCAACAACCAAACGGCTCTTACACTAGTGCGCAAAGTCAAAGCCGTAAGACAAATCCAGATGAGTCAATACCACAAACAACTTCTAACAATTCTCAAGAATCCCAAAACGATCAAAACCACGTTTATACATTGATATGTATAGTATTCAATTATTTTATAGTTATACTTTTTAGTTTATATTAATATTTTATGTTGAGATGTACGACGATATAATGTGTAAGCTGTTATATTAGTTAGATACGTGCCCATAAACAAACTCTAGTTAATCTTAAATTATTCTAGTTTATGTTATGTATTCATTTAAATTATTCATAAGGTTATCTAACTAAACTGAATTTAATTTACAGTAAATTTATTTAATATATAAAAAAACTTAAAATTAGAATTAACTATCGGAGACTAAATACAAACAGGCTTAAAACTAGAATGAAATCATTAAATTTCAGCTAGTTTTTAATGCATAAACAACCGTTCAAAAAATTAATTATTAGTTTATAAAAGTTCGATATTAAAAATAAGATATATGAAAAGTTTATAACTTTCACATGTTCTTGTAGACTATTAGTTACAAATGTGAGATTATCTATTTATCTAAATATACGGTATTCAAAATTGTATTTATTAATTGATTCCATCGAATGTTTATTATAATATTAATGTTGATAGAATTCTGTATTAAAGTATTTGTTCATTACCGCTTGTAATATATATTTTGCTGTTGGATACTATATGTAATTCATTCATAAAATGTTCTATGCAAATTTTAGTTATTTCAACATGATTTTTCTGTAAATTTAATTATTTCTTTCAACATAACTTAGATAATTTTGTATCATTTTTAAGACAAATTAATCATTTTTGATCAGTTAAAAAAACGTATACAGGATGTCCCAAAAGTCTGGAAACAGTCAAATATCTCGAGAAATACACATCGGATGAATGAAAAAATGCGTATCAAATATTTTTCAAAAATCTATCCAATGATACCAAACTTGACCCCCTACCCCTGCTCCCTGGGGGTGGGGCGGGGGGCAATTTTAAAATCTTAAATCTCTTTATACCAAATCGATCAAAAATGGGAATATCTCGAAAAATACACATCGGATCGGAAAATAAAAAAATACGTATTTTTTCAAAAAAATAATCTAATGGTGTTAAATCAGGAGATCTAGATGGCCATGCTATCCTCGGTACTTCAGAATTGGGTCTTCGATAGCCAATCCACCGATTGGAAAATGTTGTGTTCAAATAATTTCGGACAAGAATTGTCCTATGAGCCGGAGCACCATCCTGTTGAAACCAATAATTTTCATCTTTGAGTAATGCCTGTTCGCCTAAAATAAAAAAAGGCTCAAATTAACGAGCAGTTCTACAACTTTTTGTAGGATGCTCCCGTAAAATTTTAGTGGGGTACGTTTTTTTTTGTTTTCAAGTAAGGACTGTGACATTTTTAAATTTCAAACCTAATTATCATTCTGTTCCACAAATTTTTTGGTCCTTTTTTTATTTTAGGTGAACGGGCATTACTCAAGGATGCTCTTGTAATTTTTGAGTGGGGTACGTGCACTTTGTTTCCGAGTAAGAACTATGAATTTTTGGAAATATTGAATTTAATCCATTTTTTTAGCTGATACCATTTTCTTTTTTTTTCTTTTTCGCTTCTGTTCGATTTTTTTAGACTTGCTTTTTTATAATCTTTTTTATTATTTTATTATTAATTTATTTATTTTTTTTTATCAAACGTTATTTCTAACGTAAGCGTCTTCAGCTACATACAAGTTGAGAATAGTGATAAGTAACATTTTTTGTTGTAGCATGTTAACTACATATCGATATTTGATTTAAAAATGAATTGAATCTTAAAGAATAAATAAAGGTTTTGACTATAATATAATACCTTTTTAAATTTGGAAATTATTTTTAATAAACGTTAAATCCGAACAAGAAAACCGTAACTACAAAAGTCTTTGTTTTAAATTTATATCGATGGCCTAAATCTCGTCGCATCTATTAGCGAAAAAGACCGTAAGTGATGTTACGGTCTTTTTTTCGGGAAATATAAAATGTTCTGAAAGCAGTTTCCATGTAATTACGGTTTTTTATATCAATTGTTATATGTTTGTGTTTTTTCTCATAATTAAATTGAGTATAAAATTGTTAATAAATTCTAGTTAGATTTTTTATTTATACTGTTTGAGGGGCTAAATGTGAATGCAATTATGTACAAGTATAATTAAGGAAATTAATGGTAGTGCTAATTGTATTATGATTCAGCTCGCAATCAAGGAACATTGGCTGCCAAAAGTGAATGAATCCAGCGGAGATGACAAA